>CM031955.1:4238001-4343001 GCA_018749465.1 Paracanthobrama guichenoti
TTAAGTTTCACTAATCAGGGAAACAAATGCTGATGATGCTCCCAACATTGGGACGACCAACACTGTTTACCAGTGCATTGATAAGAGGCATTACCAAGACACTAAACATAAGCAAACACTCATTATGTTTAATGAAGGGGTGTAATACCATATCATTGAGTTTAACATATAGTTACTTCAGATTTATGTGTCAGGATACAGGTATACAGAGGTAAGTGAACTGATTTAGGACCACTTTATGGATATAATACAAAAAGATCACAAATAGCTCACATTTGCGAAAATGCATATTTGGAAGCTGTAAAAAGAATAATTTTTTGTACTTTGTAGATTCGACATGAACACATTTAAACCATCAACCCTTTATAATGCAAATAAATCACTTGCATATACTAAATGTTCATGCTAGGCGACTAAATAATGTCTATAATTAGCAATTGGCTAATAAATTGTTAGATTTCGCTTGCCAGCGTTTGAGTTAGAGGCGAAGTATAAGTTTTGCTAGGGCATTCAAGCGATTAATGGCGATTAATCGCATCCAAATAAACGTTTGTTTACCTGATATATGTGTGTGTACTGTGTATAATTATGTATAAATACACACACATATATATATATATATATATATATATATATATATATATATGCATATATGCATGTGTGTGTATTTATACATAATTATACACAGTACACACACATATATCATGTACATTTTGGATGTGACTAATCACGATTAATCGTTTGACAGCCCTAAGTTTTGCAAAGATATTTTTTCACTCGCCTTCACTCGTCTTGGACTGAGCGCTTGAAAGTTTTTATCTCCATCTTTAAAGCGCATTATTGCAATTCATCCTAATGGACGCTGCAATATATTTATATACATTAGTCTAGCGCGTAAACTACAAAAAATACTAGCCAATGGCGATTATATTGCCAAGGTGTGCAATGTGCATAGAAGGTTTACTATCAATTAGCATTTTGAATAGAAAGTGACTTCATTTTTAAAAGCTATTAACTACTGCATCACAATGTAGAGAAAAGAGTCATTTTGTGTTTCACTGACCAATATAGCAGTCATCTTGGGCTTCTACTAACAGCTAACAACAACAATGTAGCATCATGCAAATGTTTTTAGCTACTTATGTCATGGAAGGGCTCTATGCAGTCAGTCATGATTCACTATGAATTTATGTGAGTAAAAGTATCCAATAACAGGCATTATGCGTGAGGGAATGGGAATAGTATTTATGTGATCTCAATATGGCGCCCCATGAGGAGACCCATTCATGTAAAATAAAACACCTTTTATTATACTATTAATATATAGTGTGAATACATAATTTTACATATATTTTACAAAAATACTAGCTTTAAAAAAAAAAAAAGAAAACAAAATGCACATTTTAGAACTGCACTTAGCAGCCATTTTCACAGCATCTCTGTATTTTACATATGGAGTGAAAACCAGAGGATATACCTTTCTAACCCTGTAAAAACCTGACATATGAAATAATACTCAGAAAAGAATGTTTTTGTTTAAAAGGAACAGCTTATTCAACCTTTAAACACAATAAATGTGTTTTGTTTAGTTTTTCGAGTATCATATTTGATGCTCATATAGTTTGATATAGGAGAATGTGGAAAAAACACATTAGTTTTATTCAATATGCAATTTGGAGCAGCTGCTTATATTTATATGGCTAGAAAGTAAGATCAGATCGCTTGTAATGTAAAACCAATGAGATATTTATGACATTATAGAAGACTGCTTACATAACATGTATATACATATCAGTTCTATAACCCCAATAATATGCCTTAGTAATATTTAAATGCTTAGTTTTATTATCAAAGCTGTAGGTTTTATTGTGGGGGCAAAATATATAGTGCAATGCATTACAGTGATGATTGAGAGATAACAGTTCTTCTTTAAAAGCCTAATGTATTATATTTAACACTCACTTTTTAATATGATTTTTCAACAAAAAATGTATATACTAACAATATATAATTTATTCTTATGTTAACTTGATAAAAATCTGATTTCACATCAAAAAGACATGTGTACCACAACATGACCTGAAGGTGGACATTTAGTAATTTAAGGGACGTTAAGTCCCTTTAGTAATTTAGCAAAGTTGATCATGTTCATCATTTCAAGACCATATAAATTTGCACAAAAGTGATACAGTAGGCTTTATAGAGTTAAAAATCCTTACACATATGAATGAATCTAACCTCTAACAGATCATAAACAGTAAGTCACATGCCTCTTTCATTTTAACAACAGGTTATATCACGTTTCCTGTGAATTTCCATTTTCCACTGATACAGCTGATCCATTCAGTAACTCCGTGACTAACTTTTTCAAAGCATGAATGACCTCATCTCAATTCCTGCCATGAAATAATAACCCAGCTTGTATGTAAATATGTTCGTGTGCCCTACGAAAAATCCCCAAACCTGAAAGGTTATGCAAACCACTCCCAAACAAATAGGAATTTCCTTTGCAAAATATCCAGAGGGAGAATCTCCTCTGTAGTGTGTGTCAAAGGCATTATCACAGCGAGCCACGCACACGCACATGAGACTTTGAAATGTATTTTAGGTAGAAAAACAGGATATTAATGCCGTTAGATCAACAGAACAAACTTCTGCTCTATTTTATTATACATGAAACCTGTGATGTAACAATGAGTAATACTAGTTCTTGTCAGATTTTCATTTTACTAAACAGTCACAGACAAATTTCTGTCAGATTTACTCTGTCAAAAAATAAATGACAGAATGAGAGACCAAACCTTCTTGTCCATGCTATGACACACAAAAAGGATTGCAAATCCAATGGAACATCATATGACACCAACAGCACCAGAGCTTAGCCTATGTGTGTTTATTCAATGACTGAACACCACGCTAACTGGATTCCCAGAATGTGAGCCAATAATGAAAACATCAATATAATGTGAGGCATGTTAAAATCGATCAACAGATCATCAATATCACACGAGACTTCCCAACAACATGACTGCAATCTTCAGACCAAAATATCCAGAATAAGGTATTTATAACACGAATGAAGCATAATAAAAAAAAAATGTTAGAGACTTTATGATCTCATTTAAGCAGAGTACTGTATATATCCACATGCACACACACTTCACAAACATGCTGTACAAGTGTCAAAAAGTTGAGGACTTACAGGCATGTTCCATGACTGGAAGGTTATAAAGAAAAAAATCAACTGCTCCAGTGCGATGGTCTTCAGTTTCCTTTCTCACTCTTTCTCACTGACTCCCCTCTCTCTCTCTCTCTCTCTCTCTCTCTCTCTCTCTCTCTCTCTCTCTCTCTCTCTCTCTCCTCACTTCCTGTGGTGCTCTCGCAGTCTTCTTCTCTGCAGTGGTGTTCGGCAGGAAGAGCGGCGAAGGCTGGAGGATGACAAACAGCCATTACCTCCATTAAAGTGAGCTGACTGAGCCAGTCTGAGCCCATCAAGTGGAACCTCCCAGTCCACTGGGGCTTTCAGCGATCGCCTTTGGCTACGGGGAATGGGGTTGGGGAGGAGGGGTGAGTTGATGTAGCGTGAGACAGCTTTGTAGCCTTCATTAAATTACTCGCGTCCAGCTGAAACAGATGACTCTAGTGTTACCGCCGGTGTTAAGTTGTTTTACACGCTATACACGGTGAAGTGCTTGCCGGTGCATGTGATATGCTATATTCCAAAGCAAAGTTAGCTGTGGCAGGGTCAAAGCCGGGCAAGGCCTTGCACAAGTGGGCTTGATGGGGGCTTCACTCATGGGTGAGAATCTGTAATAAATTCTTCCAAATCTATTTTGGTGTTGCAACCTGACATCAAGAAATGGCTGAAATTCAGAAAGGATGAATCACTCCTTGAGATGTTTCTCTCTGGCTGTACGGGAAATAAGAGAGTAGGTTTTTAAAGCTCACCCTTGTGGGCTGAGTGCTCACATGAACCTAAACATTTTCTTCGCATTGATCAAAGCAACTGTAGAAGCACTGCTCACAGGGCACATGGGTGCACTGGTTGATTTTTTATAAGTGAACAGTGAGATGTTGCCAAATTTACACTGCAAAGGTGTCCCGTAAGCACTTCTGAAGTGGCATTTAGGTGTCTTTACTAGGGATGGGCATGATTAATCGATGATCGATGATCGACATTGCAAAGTGAATCATGAAGAGGTCATGGCGAAGTGTGGCGTGGGACCATTTTGATTTAAAAAGCGAAATAGTTCACTGCAAACATTGCGATGCCGTGTGTAAGTACAACACGGCCACGACTCAAATGATGTAGCACTTAAACAAAGTGCATCCGTCCCTGGTTAATGTCGCTGGCGGTGCATCCTGCTCTCAGTCTCAACCTAGCATCAAGTCGGCGTTAGCATGAACTCGGAGCTGTGATGCACAACGAGCAGAGAAATGCACGCGCATATATGTTCGGTTTGCCTCACTGAACGTAGTCTAACTGTCTGCCACAAGTTGATTTTGTAATAGAGGTCTCATCGAGGAAAAACACACTGTATTATTGTATTCATTGCATTTTTGAATTATAAAAGTTAAATAATTAATTGTATTATAAAAATATTAATGATTAATCGATCGTTAATTCTCCCGACGATCGACTTAGAAAATTTAATCGAATGCCCATCCCTAGTCTTTACATGATTAATGCTGCTCAAATGTGGCACAAATGCATTTACATAGCAATTACAACTGTATACTTTGATACTAGAGACTTGGGTGTATCAGAGCAGCATAATTTTGAGCAGGCATAGAGCAGCCTTAACTCAACTGTGTTAAAACAGGCATTCTACTGCACCTTTTCATCTTTTTTTGCAATTAAAAACCTTCCAAATGGATTAAAACTTTGCTTAACAGAATGTTCTGGGTTCTGTTGATATTTAAAATGAAAAAATTAATTTTTTAACAGAGATGGTCTGCTACTTGACTAGTTGGACTTGTAAACAACTGACTCAAGACTTGACTTGGACTTGAAGACAGAGACTTGTGAAAACGTGTTTATTTACTTGGAATTAGCCTTTAGGGACTTAGGGAACATTAATGTTAAAATGTTTTCTCTTATCCCATAACATGCAAAAACAACTATATGAAAGACATTGGTAGCTAGATTCCCCGGGAAAGCGGTTGACACATTGTTCTGACTAATATAAACGTTTCTAAACTCCATTTGCTGACAGTAATTGTGAAGAAATTACACACTTGCACTTTTAAGATCTATTCGACAGCAACTGTGACAAGCTTTCAACTCTATCTGTATAATCTATATTTACGCTAATGCACTTTCAGCAGCCTGTGGGGTATTGGAAGTATCGTGCAAAAGTTACCGGCGAAAGGGTTTACCGGTGCATATCATTTTGCACAGGCAAGGTTAGTAAGTGAATTCATCCCACTAGCTTCATGTTAACACATACACTATAATGTTTAGGTCTAGTGTTTATCCCAGTGCAATGCATTGCCCAATAGATTTCCATTTTAATCTACTTTTGTAACTGAAGACACATCAAAATTCTCTATAAAATAATACACTACAAATTCTGCCAATAGAGCTTAAACCAGGAACAATTATTAAAGTTGCAATGAAGCAAGTAGCGACATATCTTTTCTTCTGAAATATGATGAACATCCGAGTGAAGCGGATTATCAAAAAAAAGAAGAAAAGAATGTAGGGTGGACTATAGGCTCAATCCATCGGTTGTTGACAGGATTTTGAGATGTAGGCATTACACTAAAAAATGAATGTGAGCTTGCAGTGGATTGTGTAGGGGCAGGCTTTAAGCAGACTAAATAAGTGGAGAGAAGTCTGTTGTCTTCTAAATAAATGAGAATAAAAAGTAGTTGTCCTTTCTCTCTTACATTTAACATCAGTCATCACTGCCAAGACAAAGTCATTTATCATGTATTCAAACCAGGACAGCCTGCTTGGACCATTAAACCAACATCTATATTTTCTTATAGTAATAACAAACACAAAAATATTCTGCTTGTTGAATCACAGGAACCCCATCCTGAGACTGAATGTTTGGTCCATAGTTTAGAGGTCTAAGTAGCAGTTAATGCTAGCAATCTCAACTAAGCATAAAGCACATCAATGTGGCTATTTTTGTAGCCACTATTTGTGGCTATTTGGTGTCAAAGTCCAATGAGCAATTAATTAGCGTTCCTGTGTTGTTGAAACAGCACTATTGCAAGATCATAGCAACACGCTAAGATAGTCCTGTGTGCTTCTGTGATATTGTGAAACTAGACTGTGATATTTTAACCAAGTCAGGTTACCGTTTGCTTTTTAAGTTAACCAGTGCTGAGAGAAAAGCACATAGTGTGATGGAAATAGTCGAGTCTTTCAAGTAGCTCAAAACAGCGCCGTCACTGATTTACACTCTGCAAAAGCAGATTACGTTGTCACCCAAACCATACCCGAACAATTACTTTTTAAACCGTAACCATTCCAAGACTGAGATATTGCCCTGCTGGGTTGACTCATGGGATATGTTGTGTGCCTCAGCTCAAAATGCTCATAAATCAGTAAATAAACATCCTCTTGTTAAAATGTTGAATAAGTGCAGATGCCATCCTCTCAGCTCTAAAAATACAACAGAGCATAGCAATTACAGATGAAAGGCATGATGGCCCATCTTCACATGTGCCCTTTGTGTGTCTGCCGAGAACGCCCACAATGTCTGACGCATAGAGCCGCTTCACACTCCTACCAAAGACAAAGCTGAACACGAAGAAGGAGAAAAGGAGAATGGTAGAGTGAGAGAAGGAGACAGACAGACTGGTGGACCTAAAGGGATCTTGTCAGGAACCACAGATATGCTAGGAATAGCTGCCTTACAAGAGCATTTATGCCCCTATATGGGGGAAAAAACCTTTACATGCACATCATTGTCAGATTAATGTCTAAATTCTGGTTAAGCCTTTATTTAGGGAAAATAATAATAAAGATGTTTATTTGCTCCATTACATTCTTCTATCATTCTATTGTGAAAAATGTCAATAATATGGTGTGCATATGCAAATATTAATTGGAATTTTCTGCTTAATTATTTTACTTTCTCAAATGTAGCAAAAAAACAACAACAACAACAACAACAACAACTAAAGTATTTTAAAAAGCAAAGAACATACACATACAGAAGCAAGATTTTTAAATATTTTTGAAAGAAGTCTCTTATGCTCACCAAGGCTGCATTGGTCAATAATTGTAAAATATTATTTATTTTCCTGTTTATTACTGTGAAGCTGCTTTGAAACAATCTGTAAAGTGCTATTTAAATAAAGGTGATTTGAAGTGACAAATACATCACCCATCAAAAGTTTGGGATCAGAGCAGTAATGTTGTGAAATATTTTAAAATACTGTTTTCTATTGTAATATATTTTAAAAAGGTATTGCTGTGATGGCAAAGCTGAATTACTCCAGATCATTACTCTAGATCATACTGATCTAAATTACATTATTACAAACCATTAAAAAGCGTTAATTTACACTCATTTGCATCTACTTCAATCAAACACTTTTAAGTTGATTCTTTTAAGGTTTTAAGCCTTTCATTTTCTTTAGCTTCTATTTAAAGCCATTTATCTTTAGTAGGTGGGCTTTTTCTAATTCTATATTTCAAAAAAAAAAAAAAAAAAAAACGGTATGTAAAAGCAGATTGCTTCCATAAAAGCAACTATCATAAAAGTTAGTTCAAAAATTCTATATGATCTATATCACACCGAATTAACTCAAATAACAAGGCGGTGACTATCTGCCATGAAACGCTATTCAAATACTGTTTAAAATTCATCCAGAGGTGAGAGGAACAAGCTTTTAAGAGGGTAAAGAAAAGGGCAGCCACTCTCAGCAGCTCCACTGCACCATCCTCCATCTCTGTCATTACATGGCTAATTGTGTGCAGAAGAGGACGGCACACATCCTTACACCAGCATCAAAGGAGGCAAAACCTACAAATTAATCCAAACAAACAGAGAGCATGGAGGCTTTCTCGCAGTGCCTTTCCACCATGTCGCACAGCGTGAAAGATAAAGTGCCAGTTGCGTTGAAAGCAAACCACTGTTGGATGTATATTTAAATGTGTCCCCTTCTCGAAACACATTGATAGGTTCTTTGCAAAGACTGCTGCACATAGATCATGAAGTCACGGCAAGCTGAGAGGATGTACACTAAGTTGCATTAAGTGGTTGCAGGAACACAAGAAAGACATTATGAATTATTAATGTGAGGCTTTGTGAAAAACAGTCATGAGGTTAGACTTGAAAACTTGAAACATTTCAGCACAGAATGATTCTTAGACATTAGACAGGGTTCAGAGTCAATACTGACCAGGATAGATGCTAAGCATTGAAAGAAACCTGAAGGAACACACACTCTGGTGGACACACAGTGAAACTACAATGCAGGAACATATTACTGAACCACAGCACAAAAAACTATTCAACTGCTGACACTGTGGCAAGTGTGGCATATTTAAAAGAATTTAAAGGTTCAAAATAAATTAAGCTTTATCAACAGGCATAATGTTGATTATAAAACAATATAAATATATCTGTTAAAAGAATACAGTGTCACAGTATTGCAAATATGACCAGATTTCTAGAGGGTTTAAAAGAAGAAATGTAAAGCTTGTATTTTTCATAAGGCACTTACATTAATTATTCAGTAAAGTCCTCCTTATAATCGGAGTTTAATCAATATGTTTTCTAAATTGTCCGTTACCGTTGAGACTACTTTTCTAGGTGGATGCACCTCTGGTTATGTGTAACTGAAGTGGGTAGAGTTTGCTGATGTAAACACTGATTTACAGACTGTACAGTAAGCCATGTCTGTTTATAGTATCACTGCGTGTTTTTGAAAAAGTTACTTACTGGGGTTACATCGGCATGATAAAGCTTGAAAGATATTACGACACAGACAATAGTTTATAGTCCCAAGTCAACATACAGTCAAACCAAAAGTTATTCAGACACCAGATATAATTTTTTTACTAGTGCGTGCAGGGCACTATAGTTCATTTATGTAAATGAGGATAGCAAAATAAAATAAACTGTGACATATTATACCCAAACATTCTTCATACAGTGGGCCACCACAGTTCTTGTCATATTTACCATTTTCTAAACTGTAGAGAATAAACTGTGATAATGTGAGAAAATTTTTAAGGTGTCTGAATAAATTTTAGTTTGGCTGTAAGTCTTGTGGCTTTTCGTTTTAATAGAATATATATATATATATATATATATATATATATATATATATATATATATATATATATATATATATATATATATATATATATATATATATATATATATATATATATATATATATATATATATATGTACACACACACACATAAATGTATATAAATAATGTGAAATCACAATAATTTTGTCCAAATAATTTGCTGTACTCAAAATACCACAAATGCTGTCAATGGAGTTTACTTTAACAAAACAATTAAATCTTTAACTGAATTCATCTGACATAAACAGACCTCTGAGACAATATTTAATTTTGTACTGTTTCTCTGTGAATATGCGACCACCATACAGAGTTCACTGCACTCCAAAAACAACTCAATTTAAAACTAGAACACTGATAGAACAAAAACGCTTTAGCGTGGTTAACTGAAAGGTGAGTTGTCAGGAAGTGGTTTTAAACTGTAATTTCTATAGATATCTCACTCAGCTCAAAATTACCAATGATGTGCCTCATGTCATACAAAGGAATGATGTTTTATATAATATAGTACAGTATAATATGAACTGCAACATTAACAAGATAATTAGCTGAAATATATATATATATAAAAACTCTTTCTATTAGCCCTGGACATCTGACCTATAAATAGTTTGTATATGAAACAAATAGGGTAAACGTACCTATTAAGATTATAAAAGAAAAAATCATTCATCATCCTGCTTGATGTCTTAACCAAATTATGTGTTTGTTACTATATACCTCCTGTAATTTCCGACCATTGCACACTGAGTTATGGGTATCCATGTGTTCATACTGTCTGGCGGCCATATTGAAAGCAGTTTGAAAACTTTCACCAAAAGAGTAGCCCCTTAAATGTGCATTTTTTAGATGTTTAAGCCTTTATTTTCGATAAGTATAACTTCTTACTGCAAAATTAAGAGATTAATATTTAGACTTTTGCATATTATAACCTGGAACCTGGATGTGGGAAATAATTACAGTTAGATCCAACATAGTGCAGATGCTTCAGAACAGTGTTAACTTACTAGCTGTATAAGATTGTGTGCTACACTAATATATTACTTCACAGGCATTACTGGCTTGTACTTTTAAATCCATTATATACCATTATATAAATTTACGGTTTATTGATGGTCTGTTGTTTTACACTTCTATAATTTTTAAAGAACTCGTATTATTGCAATGTGAGCTTAAAGGGTGCACTACTTCAGTGTGACATCAATAAGAAAAAGTATAATTTCTTAGATATTTTCTATAATAGCTGTTCATATTAAAATATGTATGAACTTAATACATGACCTAGATTATTTATTTAGAAAAATTGTTATTTAGCGAACAAAGGTTTGCTGTTCCAATTACGCTCAGTGTGCTCCCTTTAAGCTCATCCACACTGAATGTCTATGTAAATACTTCATAAACAGACTTTAAATATTAACTGATGGTTGTCACTTCAAATGAATCTTTATAAAAATAAATTAAAAAATTCTTTAAAAATGTTGTTTAAAATAAATAACAATTTTCCCCAAAAAACATGTTGTGAGCTTAATGGGAACAGGTGTGTACCCCCGTTCCCATACAAACATGTACCCATTAAGCACAGCCAGACTTTTTGCATTTAATGATGTATATCTTAATTTAAACACTTTTGTCATTTAAAATAAAATAAAATATTAATGTGTGAGAGATTAATCTTTTATTTTAACATAATTTCTTGTGCTCAAACCAATACCCTTGAACCTATTTTGGTGAGCTTAATAGGTACGTTTACCCAATTAGTTTACACTGAGCTCAACAATACCATTAGCTTTAGCACTGTTAGTACTTCTGACAAATGTCCACAACCTCTCATCAGAGATTGTGCTTGAAAAAATGTGTCAGACAAGTGAGCAGGTTTAACTTAAAGGTCACAAAACAATGTGGGTGATAACATTTACACGCGTTTACTAATTGCAGTAGATTTAGAATTGACATCTCTCCTGCGTGGTAGGACGAGAAGCCACAGAGCAAAACATTTAACACGGGCCTATACAAAACTTTACAAGAATTACCGTGTTTAGCAGCCACAAAAGACTTCAATCATGATTAAGCAAAACAAACAAAAGAAACATAAATGGTATTAAGATTGCAATTCATGCCGTTTTTTTAAGCCCTTGTTATTTGACCGAACTAGCTTGAGACATCATACTTAAAGATATTTCTCAGTTACACTGCTGTATTTAGTTTATTTTATTCCAAATATTTAGACCTCAAATGGCAGCACATTTTAGGATTGACTGTTTTTTTTATCATTTTATCTTTTGCAAGACCAGAAAAACCGCATGCATGATTTGTCAATATCCTGTTTGGTTTAAGCACAAGGTCTTGAATTGAAACCAATGCTCGGACATATACATATACTGCATATAGCCAGGCCCACCGGATGTAATCTTTGCATGCAGTATTAAATGACACATAAATATCAACATATTCTCATCAGATTCAGACAATGGAACACCATATCGTTCATTTGGGATCATACCTAATAAGCATAATAGCTATAGCTTCGAAAACTAAAGAAACAAATACAAATCAATAGAACAAAGTAAATAACAAAGCAATAATATGAAAGCATAAAATATTCCTTCTAAAAACAGGTCAATCAATGAAGACCAAGCATCTCTGAGAAGGGCATTACTGCACCAGCACAATATGATACCATAAGACATTGATTATAAAAATAAATGAATGATAATATAATAATAAAGATCATCTTACCTGAGCAGGCTGAGCGGAGTCTGGTCAATATTCTGGATTTAAAAGCAGAAGTGTCACTTAAAGAACGAACTCGAAATACAGGAAACACCTGAGGAAATGTCTTAAGGTATGAAAAACCGTCTTCCTCCGCCATTCCGCAGTTTGGTTTGTATTTTTATTTCTAGAAAAGTTAAATTCGCTTCAGTATCCTGTAATATCGTTGTCAGGGTAACGCTGCTAAAATCTAATGCTAAATTCAGTTTGAAGAGCTTCAGTCGGTTGTAATGGGGAACCTGTTCACTTTTTAAACTCAACTTTTTAAAACACGAAGAAGTCGAATACTTCTCTCTGATGCTCATGAAATGTTGCGCATGTCTTTCCTCTGCGTTACATGAGACAGAAACGGAAACACCTCCATCAAAAAGATAATCATCTACAAAGATATTTATCCGGAGGAAGGCTGCGGTCATGCTCCTTACAGTTGCTATTCCGAATCATTCCTCTAGGAGGCGTTAATATACAGATAAATACTATATGTTTTCAAATACAAAAACATGTAGCCTACTTAAAGGACTGAACACAAAAGAAAATATTTGTAGGTAACTAGACAGTTGATGGTCCCCATCGACTTCCATTATTATCTTTTTCCTACTATGGAAGTCAATGGGGTCCATAAACTGTCCGGTTACAAACATTCTTCAAAATATATTTTATAATATTCTTTTGTGTTCAGCAGAAGAAAACTCATACAGGTTTGGAACAAGTTGAGGGAGAGTAAATGATGACAGAATTTTCATTTTAGGGTGAACTATTCCTTTAAGGTTCCTTTAATACAAATCCATAAGGGGATCATCTTCATATTAGATGTTCAAATAAAATGACATAATAGTAGCTTTTTTTTGTTGTTGTTGTTGTTGTTGTTGTTGTTGTTGCACATACGTTTTAAACATTTGTAAAACACAAGTAGCTACTAATCTGCATTTATGTATTGTTGTGACAGGATATTTGAAAACTGATTAAAAGAACAAAGTTGTTCATATAAGGTTAAAAGTATATGACTCACCCAGTTTCCTGTTTTTCATCTTATGAACATCACCTCCATATCGGTGTTCTCTCTCCACCGACCACTCTGACATCATGTTTTAGGTAAATATGGCAGTGTGTGGTCATATCTGACCGAGCTGTTTATCAACACACAGAAGCTGGTTTGAAGCTGAACACTGGTGAAATCTGAGTGTCTCAATGCTGTGTTAATGTGTAACCAAGAGGACTGGTCATCATGCAATATATGCTATTTAAATACTGGGTAGACCCTCAGTCCACCATAGTCCAGCTCTAGAATCAGCAAAGCATCCGAAGGTAAACAGGAGCTGTCTTTTATCTTTTTCACACTTTATGACTGATTATCAACATCTATGTGAAGTTTTTGACTTTGTTGAATTATGATTGACAGTGATAACTGTCTGATCATCTCAGACTATAATATTCAGCGTTCATTTTCATGCTTATTTCTTTAATTTCTTTCATTTTAATAAAAAATAATACATATATAGTAGAAATTACAATTAAATAAATTATTTTATGCATTTATTTAATTGTAATTATAATTATAGCTGTTTTCTATTTTACTAGCCTATATTCTAAAGTATACTTTCGTCCTGTGATGGCGAAGCTGAACTCCAGTCTTCAGTCACATGATCCTTCATAAATCATTCTAATATGCTGATTTGGTGCTCATGAATATAAATCAATGTTGAATATACTTGTGCTGCTTAATATTTTTGTGTAAATCAAGTTTTTTTCAGAAATTATTTTTTTAAAAATATAGAAACCTTTTGTAACATTAGGCTATTAGGCAATGTGTATGCTAGTTTGAGTCACTTTTGATCAATGGAATGCGTCTTCTTGAATAAAAGTTTTAATTTCTTTAAAAATCTTTTAATAATCTTAAAAATCGTATATATAAAATCGTATATATTTGTACATTTTTATCTTTATACTGTATCTACATATCTAAAAAAACAAAAACGTTTTGCATTGAGATGAAGCTGGACTGGAATGTACTCATTTCACTCTTTGCTCCTTTATCTGAGTCATGTGTTCTCTGCTCTCTAGTTCAGTAGGGTTATTGCCCTCAAATGCAGCTCAGTACAACTGCTGTAAGACACAAACTGGTCAATTCATTCTGTGAATACGGGGGTGGAAGCAGAGATCGATCAGCCATAGCAGACAGCCCACTGTTGATTCTGAAATGCAACAAAAAAAAAAAACCCTGTTGATATGTCTACTATGATTTCCTGTAAAGTTTTGTTAGTAGCCTATTCTGATGCAATACCAAGTCCACGTCATAATCAAATCAGTTTGAAATCCCACAGGTCCACCTTGAGGATTTCCCAGCAAGATGTTCCTCATTATTTTAATAGTCTGCTGCTTTTCAGTGGGAACGGCCAATCGAGTGTATGTCCACCCCTTCAACCTCTTTAGCTCTGAAAACATCAGCTGTGAGGTTATCCAGAATGAGGAACACAAGCCCTTGGAGACCGTCCATCCACTGACTCCTCTTCAAGACAGCACTGAGCCAGACCCACGACCCGACAGCACCATAGAAAACCTGAAAAACCTCACTCAAAGGACTGCTGTGTTAGCAGAATTGCAAAATTCTCTCGGGCTACGCATGTACCAGGCACTTAGTCGTACACAGAAGCATACAAACACACTGCTTTCACCCCTAAACGCCTTTGGTGCTTTGGTGACCCTCTACCTGGGAGCATCCAAAAAGACTGCCATTTCCTACCAACAGCTGTTAGGACTAAACCTGGAGTCTGGAAAGGCAGACTGTGTGTACTTTATTGATGGACACACAGTGCTGCGTACACTCCAGGCCATCAGCGCGCATGTAGACGAATCCCGAAATGAGCTCAGGACCCTCGTATGGACTTTCATTAACAGCGATGCTGACCTTTCCAAAGACTTTGTACACGGAACACAAGACTTCTCAGATGACTCTTTTGTCCGAGCAGTGGACTTCTCACAGACCAAGGAAGCTGAGGTGCAGGTGAACAACTTCATTCAGAAAACTTCAGACAGCAAGGTTAAGCACCTGTTTAAGGGTGTTACTGCAACAACTGACCTGCTGTTTGCTAGTTCGGTGCATTTCAAAGGTGAGTGCTTGATGTTATTAATTCAGAGTCAACCAGACCCAATATATAGAATTAGCCTCATCCAGGGCCGTAACCACCATAGGCATTGACAAGTCCCCCCCAATAACTGGAAATGGCCAAATTGTCCCCCAATATATCATATTTCCTTATGCTGCTCTCCATTACGCACATTTAACCACACATTTAAATTGACATTTTTAGGCTGGTCTGCCTCAGTGTCTAACAGCACTTGTCAATCAGATCAAAGAAGGCGGGGCTTAATGTTAACTGAAGATGAGCGCGAATTCCAACGCTGCGCTTTTAGTTTTTATAGTAAAAGAGTGCGTGCGTGGTAAGATATTAGTAGCTAAACATTAATATTTAACAACTGTTTTACGATGGATATGTTTAATGACCCACAGTAACAGTGATGCAACTCTTTTTAATGTAATTTTGCCATTTTTAACTGAAAATTATATTTTTAATGAATGTAACGAGATGTAACTGAATGTTTTTTTTTTTTAACAATTTTTACATATTAGACATACAAACAAGAGTGAATTTTTAAAATAAAATATTATTTAAATGGGTTACTTCACATATAGACTATAATTAGACCTTCTTTTAATGTTCTTATATCTTATTTATTCCCTTAATAATTAAATCCTTTAATTATTGAATTTCTTTAAATAAAGAACCCTATATTTTTAAGGTGAAAACAATGCTGAAATGCCTCAAATGGCAAATTGACGTTGCATGTTTTTCTTCTGTGCAGATATATATATATATATATATATATATATATATATATATATATATATATATATATATATATATATATATATATATATATATATATATATATATATATATATATATATATATATGAAAGACAAATAAAACAGCTTGTAAACAATGTCAGGTAGCATCACATGTCCACAGCTGTATTTAATGTATGTTTAAATAAATCTGTCATGAAAATGACAGCCACTGTGTATAAATGATTATATTTCAACAACGAATTGGAGAAAAAAAAAAAATAATAATAATAAAATAATATAATATAAGCATTATCTTTAACAAACTTTTAGTCATAATTTAATTCATTTAAGGACAGACACAATTTTTGCCTTTACACCCTAATATATATATATATATATATATATATATATATATATATATATATATATATATATATATATATATATATATATATATATATATATATATATATATATATATATATATATATATATATATATATATATATATATATATATATATACACAAACCTGATTCCAAAAAAGTTGGGACACATTGTGTACAAATTGTGAATAAAAAAGGAATGCAATAATTTACAAATCTCATAAACTTTTATTTTATTCACAATAGAATATAGATAACATATCAAATGTTGAAAGTGAGACATTTTGAAATGTCATGCCAAATATTGGCTCATTTTGATTTCATGAAAGCTACACATTCCAAAAAGTTGGGACAGGTAGCAATAAGAGGCCGGAAAAGTTAAATGTACATACAAGGAACAGCTGGAGGACCAATTTGCAACTTATTAGGTCAATTGGCAACATGATTGGGTATAAAAAGAGCCTCTCAGAGTGGCAGTGTCTCTCAGAAGTCAAGATGGGCAGAGGATCACCAATTCCCCAATGCTGCGGCCAAAAATAGTGGAGCAATATCAGAAAGGAGTTTCTCAGAGAAAAACTGCAAAGAGTTTGAAGTTATCATCATCTACAGTGCATAATATCATCCAAAGATTCAGAGAATCTGGAACAATCTCTGTGCGTAAGGGTCAAGGCCAGAAAACCATACTGGATGCCCGTGATCTTCGGGCCCTTAGACGGCACTGCATCACATACAGGAATGCTACTGTAATGGAAATCACAACATGGGCTCAGGAATACTTCCAGAAAACATTGTCGGTGAACACAATCCACCGTGCCATTCGCCGTTGCCGGCTAAAACTCTATAGGTCAAAAAAGAAGCCATATCTAAACATGATCCAGAAGCGCAGGCGTTTTCTCTGGGCCAAGGCTCATTTAAAATGGACTGTGGCAAAGTGGAAAACTGTTCTGTAGTCAGACGAATCACAATTTGAAGTTCTTTTTGGAAAACTGGGACGCCATGTCATCCGGACTAAAGAGGACAAGGACAACCCAAGTTGTTCTCAGCACTCAGTTCAGAAGCCTGCATCTCTGATGGTATGGGATTGCATGAGTGCGTGTGGTATATCCAAGTTCTAGAACAACATATGCTCCCATCCAGACGTCGTCTCTTTCAGGGAAGACCTTGCATTTTTCAACATGACAATGCCAGACCACATACTGCATCAATTACAACATCATGGCTGCGTAGAAGGAGGATCCGGGTACTGAAATGGCCAGCCTGCAGTCCAGATCTTTCACCCATAGAAAACATTTGGCGCATCATAAAGAGGAAGATGCGACAAAGAAGACCTAAGACAGTTGAGCAACTAGAAGCCTGTATTAGACAAGAATGGGACAACATTCCTATTCCTAAACTTGAGCAACTTGTCTCCTCAGTCCCCAGACGTTTGCAGACTGTTATAAAAAGAAGAGGGGATGCCACACAGTGGGAAACATGGCCTTGTCACAACTTTTTTGAGATGTGTTAATGCCATGAAATTAAATTTTTTTTTGGAATCAGGTTTGTGTGTGTGTGTGTATAATATATATATATATATATATATAAAATGAACTAAATAAAGTAGGAAACATAATATAAATTGAAATAAAATCAACAAATTATTACCCGTATTTGTTACAGGCAACAGAGAAAAATAATGTAGGAAATACTGATTGAAACACTTCAAAAATATATATAAAATAAATGAATAAAAATCACCTGCTGTAGGTTGGGTTTTCAAAAGTAACATTTTAAAATCTGTAATCTTTTCCCCAGGTAACTGGAAAACTGCATTCCAACCTGAAGAAACCACTGATCAGGAATTCTGGACTCATGAGAATTCCAGTGTCAAAGTACCCTTTATGATGCATACTGGAGACTATCTGTACCTCAATGATGCTGGCAGGAAGTGTTCAGTCGTCAAACTTGGTCTCAGTAAGAGAACCTATATGCTTCTAGTGCTGCCTCATGAGGGAGCCAGCCTGCAGGACATCGAGAAGCATCTCTTAACGGTCATACCTACATGGCATCGACATCTAAAAGAAAAGTGAGTGCATGTTTGGTCTGAGAAAGTGCACACTGATGAAGGTAAATAAAATTACTTTAAAGACAAAGACAGATTTACCGATTTGTGCGGTCATATCTCTTGCCAGATATCTGGAACTATCTTTGCCCAAATTCTCCTTGACTGCTGTGACTGACCTGAGATCAGTACTATCTGAAATGGCAGTGGAGAAATACCTCATGGGCTCTGACGCCAGCTTCAGAAGACTGAGCAGCAAGGAGAACTTCACTGTTAATAAGGTACATTTCTGTTTAGAGCAAGAGTCTACACCAGCTGAAATCAAATAGGACCAATAGGATGGGACAAGTTTTGACCAGCTGATACAGTTACAAATAACTTCTGCCTTTTTAACCAACATGGTCAGCATGGTTCTCTTCATTCATGTATACCTCCTTCTATCTCACAGGTCCTCAACAAAGTTGTGTTTGAGATGGCAGAGGGAGGATCTAAGGTTCAGAATAGAACTGAAGATGGAAGGGATCCCCACAAAGTCATAGTCAACCGGCCGTTCTTCTTTGCTATTGTAGAGGGAAACTCTAATGCCATAATCATGCTCGGCAAAATTATCAATCCAACAGCCTAAACAAATTCTCTACGTTTTGGTGACTACATTATATGACAATATAAACAAATGTTTTAATGCTTCCACTCAACTAGTAACTGTATTTTAAAATAAAGAGATAGCATCAAGTCAAGGTCAACCAGGAATATATTTTCTTAGAAAATCTGAATTAAACTAGTCTCTTTTATGGATGTTCAGGACTTGGACGTTTTATATTTTTGTGTCTGCTAATTCAAAATGTTTAATAAAGAGTTTTTCTATGCACAACATGTTCCTTGTATTAACTGAAATTGTTTGAATGATGTTCTCATAATATGAAATATGTATAAACTCAATTTATGCACAGTTCATTCAAAATTAAATTTAAATCTTTATGGAAAAAAAAAAAACATTTGGAGAAAATAATTTAACCAAAAACGCAAAATGATTCCAGAATCCTGTAAATGAAAGCAACTGTACAGTATGAAATATGTAATATCAATGACATACATATACTTTAGTTTGTAAGTAGTGAATCATTTAAGCACGAGCCATAAACAAATGCTATTTAAAAAAATATATATAAAATAAAAAAAAAAAAACTGTTACTGTTTCTAAAACTCTATAGAGGTCACTGACCTTTCCTAAATGTTCGACAAGGCCATTTTAGTAACACATTAACTCTGGACACACACAAGCACTCATGAATAGCTCATACTATCCTCATTTTTATTGTTAAAGCCTTTCTTAGTATAGACCATTCTTACCCAGTGAAACAAACTCCAACACTCATTTGAATTTTTTTTTTTTTTTTAAATAAGGAAAAAAGCATTAAAGCTCTTTAGCGTTTGCACTGTTGATGCTATTCGTCAGGGTTCACCAGAGTTAACGTCTGAGGAGTACAATTTCTAACATACAACTCAAGCAAAACATCTGCGTCATGTGCAATTCTTTGTTGTAACCACATATGACAAGACACAAGAGCTTATAGCACTTAATATGTTGAGTGCTGATTGGTTCATACAACACACTCTTTTCATTTTGAACCACAAATGACATGACTTTTCTGCCCATATTATCCAATATAGTTCAACAATAAATAACTTATCCGAGAGTAAATCATCTTTTAGTGTGCTCCTTCTCCAGACAGGTTGCGATAGCTGCTATTAGAACAGCTGAGGGATGGCAGGACTCCATAAAACCATTCCTGGAGCAGATACTGAGCCGTGTGTTCTGAAGGCATTGGTCTCATGAACCCTTGTGGACCCTACTTTTGATCTGGCCCCTCCATGGCCATTGTGGTTTAGGCCCCCGTCTGTTCCGTTGAAGCGAGATCTCTTGCCTCCTGTACCAGTTCCAGCAGAGAAGAGAACATGGTGATGTCACTTGGCTGGAGACCCATCTTCTGAATCTAAGGGGGGAAAAAGAGAATATAATAAAGCAAACCTGATATAAAAGAAAAGCCAATCATTCATCAAGAACTAGGTTCTTACCTGTTCTCCAAGATACTCCACATCCAGTGCCAGCTGCAGGCGTATCTTACTGTCATCTGATGGTCCTGCATTGATGCCCACAGTGCTGGTGGTGGCTGTTTTCCGAGCCTGTTTTAACCTCTTTAGACTTTCCTCCATCTTCCTAACTGAACTCAGCACGTCCGATATAGTTTCGAAATATCTATTAAATACAGAGTTCCTTTTAAGCAAAATGATCTTCAATCTAGATGTTGCCAAAACTAATACACTTATTATTCAGGAATATCTAGGCTAACGAAAGTATGGCTCTGCAGTACCTATGAGTGCAGTCTGAGAGTGTGACCCGGAGCCACTCCTGGATGATGGAGTCTTTCACCACATTTTTGGAGTCGGTGACCAGCTGATGGAGTGGCCGAAGTGCGTTGTCCATATAGGCTGAGGCTCTGGTAGGAACTTCCTATTAATGAGAGAGCAACCAAAGTTCAGGCCAGAGCACTGAACACATCTTACTGTTTGTATGTTGAAGAAAAACGTACAATTTTGTGTGCACTTTCAGGTTTTTAAAGGGTAATTTCACCCAAAAATTAACTCATCCTTATGTTGTTCCTAACCTTTGTTGAACTAAAATGAAGAATGTTGGTAACCAGACAGTTGACAGTAGCCATTTACTTCCACAGTAGGAAAAAAAAAAATACTATGGAAGTCAATGGCTACCGCCAACTATCTGGTTTCTTCAACATATATTCTTTTGTGTTCAACAGAAGAAAGAAGTTTCATACAGGTTTGGATCAACTTGAGGGTGAGTAAATGATGACAATTTTCATTTTTGAGTGAACTATCCCTTTAAACCATGTGACAGAAGTAGCTACAGGCATTTCTTCTATATTGTGATTTATTATTGAAAAAGAAAAAAGTTAGGGCAGGACTTGGTTCTATCCATCTGTTGCTGATTGGATGGAGGCGGATCTGAATGCAAGCTTGCTATCAATTCTAAGAAAAGGGTAGGGTTGAAGTGAACTAAATGATTGGGGAAGTCTGGCATACATCACCAAAGTGAAGTCTGTTGTTTCACATGAAGATTGAGTTACAACATTAATTAAATTACATGTTTTTTTGTTTTGTTTTTTCAAAATGTTTAGTTTATTAGGGTGATGGCTAAGAAAAATCTGTTTTTAATATATATTGTCTGCAAATAGTTAGAGAAATCTATTATTTAACTAAGTAAATATTTTATGGAAAAAAAAAAAAAAAGTCAACCAAATAATTTATAAACATAGCAAATCAAATCAGTCCAAATGTGTTTTCTTCCCAGCCCGTCTCAGATCTTGACTCACAGATTCATTCCGCATGACATTTAAATATTACATGAGCACTTGACCTTGTTAGTCCTTCGATAAAGTCGTGGTACTTCTGATGCGCTTTTCAGGAAACGAACGCTCCTTTCTGTTAGATGCTGCGTCATTCTGCTGTTCAGTGTGGGGACGCAGCTGTACAGGGATGCCCTGGAATCCTGCAAGGCTTCTGGAGCACCAGACGGGGAAAAGAAACTCATTACATAAGAAGATAAGAAATGGCATTAGTCTCATAACATCAGAAATGGGATTAAACTCCACAGAACAAACCTGAAACTATGGTAAAGTTTTTGAATCCAATACTCTCCAACTGTGCCCTGATCATCTCAGAGATATCTGGAATCTGGGAACAGAGTGAAAACATTCCACACTCGATGCAAATAAGTGTAAATTAGCTCCTTTAGCTCCATGTGAAAAGAAAATATGAATTACCTGCCCATGTAACTTATCAACATCAGCTGCAATGAAGACAAGCTGCTTGGTAGACAAAACTGTGGGGCCACTGGATTCGCTGTCTGCGTCCTGTGATGTGCGGCTGGATGTCGAGGAGGCGGAGCTTGGGAGCGGTCTTACTGAATCTTTGCTGGTCTCTGGAGGTGATGTTTTTGTTAGAACCTGTGAGACAAAAAATAAATGATGTGAATAATAACCCTTTTATGATTAATATTCTTTCTGCCAGGAATGCTTTTTACCTCTGTAAGAAACGTGCCGTATCTGGAGATCAGCTGCAATGTTAGTTTCCAAAACCGATGAGTGAGCGGTGGCAGGTACACCTGGTCAGCCCAGCACCTGCACACGCAGCTCCACAACACCTCAGTAACCTGCAGGTGGTAGCTGCCGCCAGCTGATGTTCACAAACACAAAAAGCAGACTGTGAGCTCACTCCATCGTTAGTCATAAAGCTTTATTTATCATAAAAAGCAGGTCAGCAGATGTACAGAGAAGGCAATACCACACATCCCTGTCAACTTGGTGTTGTTTTATGTTTATGGCACTCTTACATTTACCCAAACACATTGACTGACCTGGAGATGCCTCTAGTCCATCGGCAATGGCATTTTCTAGACTTCCAGCAATTTCCTTGAACCTAAAAAACACATTCAGGCCAGAAAGTCAAGTCAAGAGGCATTTGCTAAAAAGTCAAAAGCAATGACCTCAAACTTAAATAGGTTTAAAGAATTCAAAGTATACAAGATATACAAGAATTTTGGACCTTTGACAAATAGTAAGTCTGTATTAAGCAGAATATTAAACAACTGATTTGTGATCTAAAAGGTCAGGCTGGTCATGAAGATTCCATGACACAGGTCCATAATTGGCAGTGTGTGACATCCATTGGGCTGATACACAGGAAGTATGGGGGAATGATAGAGTGACAAATGTGTTTTTACTTATCTGACTTTTACCAATCTTTCCAACATTTTCACTTGGTCTTTGTGGCGAGGTAGACGAGCGAGAGACATGGGAGGAGCGAGCGAGACCGGTATGTGATCTTGAGTCCTCTCATGAGGGAGTTTGGAGGCATACAAGGACGAGCGGCAAAAGTGAAGGACGAGAGGACCAGGCCTGGATTTTATGTTGCGTTTTATTATGTGTGTGCGTCGTCCGTGAGGGGCTGCCTGTGGTTTGCTTTCATTTTGTTTATTTATTTATTAAAGTCTTTTAAATGTTTGCCGGTTTCTGCCTCCTTCTTCCCATGCGAACAAATTACGTTACAGTCTTTTAGTTGTAACAATTAAGTAAATGATTATGAAGTGGGTGGATTCTTTACATTTCACTGCCGGTTGTATATTCTGTATATAACTGTGTATGTGACAAATAAAACTCTTGAATCCTTGAATTTAGGAGTTCCAATCACATTCACTGCCGCTTCAATATACATATGTATCCTAATCGTGATTTATAATCAAGTTATTAATCAATATTTATCCTACTAATATATCAAATGATTTTAATGACTTCATCAAGCTTATAAGATTTACGTAGTTATATAATTATGTCTGTTTAATGGAATATGCACTCTCCATGCATTTACTTTATTTTTTTCTATTTTTTCTTCAGTTCCAAGGATGTCTGTACCGTTTACTGAGAGAAAAAACACGCTATCAGTATGTTTTGGGAAAGTTTCTCCAAACCTTGAAGAAGTCGTGTGTATGTGTGCTAGTATTCTTTGTTACAGATTAGTATTGGTGAGATGAACAACTGGCACCCTAGGAAGATTTGACTTGTTTTCTTCGACATGTTGGCGCCTAGACACACAGTCTTGTGATCTCGGAGGGACACTCTGGGTGTCATCTGTGTGATCATGCTTCTGTCTATCAGTTTAAGTGTGGAAATTTTCTGTTTATCTATATTTTAGCCAGTAAGAATCATTTAAGCTGAAGTGATGATGTAATTTAAGGTATAATTGTGGTGGAAAATTGTATATAGGCTGAATGGCCTACGGACCTCCTTGTGACACAAGAAGCTGGCTTCTGCTGAAGAAACGGCAAACTATTTTTCATTAAACTTTTTTTAAATTTTTATAATTATGACTCTTGGTCTTCATACATCATATCTAGTCCATGGGTCTTTAACTGTAAATTCCCCAACAATTAATTAAATATAAAAGGTATCTCAAATATTATTTTTTTTTAAATATAATAATAGTTCAGTTCAAATAAAGCTAAGAAATATAAAATACCTCAACACCACTTACAAAGAAGAGCTGATTATTTTAGTTCAGTATTTGTCTTAAACTGTTCGATAACAACCGTAAATAGCAAACGCTGTTTCAAATCCAAAAATGTTAAACCATAAAACAAAAACAACTCAAGAGCTACAGAAGACTACAAGAAAAAGCAAACACAATGTACAGGCTTAAACAAACTAGGATAGCAGTGGACTTTATAATCAGTGAATAGTGATGCTCAAACATCACAGAGCAACGACTGCCCAGCCTAAAACACAGATCGATTCATATCCAGGGAGATTATCTCTCTTTAAATATATTGCACAAAGAGCAGAATCCAAGCTGCACAGGAGATTCCAGTTATGAGTGACTCATAACTTTTGCAACAAACCAAAAAAAAAAAGACAATTCCAACAATTCCAGTTTACACAAAGCAGGTCACCAACGAACATTTAAAGGAATCTCCTCCTCTGCAATTTTTTTTGTCAACATCACATGCAGGAAACAACTGGGTCACAGAGAATATCCAGGTTGTATTGACCCAGAACACTAGCTCATGAACAGATAAAGCAGTGAAATGGCACAGCTTTGACTGGATATCTGAGTCGTCATTCTCACCGTAGCTGAAAGTACACTGGCAGGTTCCATTTGTTGTAGAAGCTCTGATAGCACGGATGTGCTCGTAGCCTCTTCACGCTCGCCTGGGAACCACACTGCCTCTCAAACTTGCGCACAAAATCCATGCTAACAGTGTATTTCTGCACAGACAAAGACATAATGAGAGACACTTAATGAGATGTACTATGCCATTTCAAGAACTGATTTCAGTCTAAAACAAACAATAAAAAAAAAAGAAGCAATTCTGGTGAATGTTTTTCTTTTGTTTACCTCGTAAAATGCATCTGGGTTTCCCGGATTGAAAAGGGAAGAGATTCTTTCCTCAACACCTCTTATGATCTCAGGCCAAACAGAGTTCACCAGGAAGTCGTATCCTGGAACAATGTCAGCTTTATCACTGGGCATACAAAAGGGTAAACTCATTAAAATACTGTGTGCTGTGAATATAAGACAACAATGTCACAATGTAGTTGTGTAAAGCATTCACAGTGGATGGCAGACATACCTAGAGATTGCCCCACCAGTCACCTCTCTCAGCAGTCTACAATGGTAAGGCACAAACTCCAATAGCTTTGCATATATCATCTTAAGACCATTAGGGTTGGACTTGACAAACTGTTCAACTATAACCTAATAAATAAACAACAGGTGCAGTTCAGAAATATATATACAGTTGGAGAAGACAGCAAGATAAATAACATATCCATTTATTTTGCATTTGCAAAGCTCACAACATTGTGACTATCCTAGTAATGACAGTTATGCAAATTAGAATTAACTATTGCTGTATCCGAGTAATATGCTAAATGTACCTCATCCATGTATGGTTTGACTAAGACCTGTCCGACCAGTGCCTCCGCATCCCTGGTCTTATCGATGGTGGCATATGTCCTGAGGCAATGCCGTATGATATCTACATTTGACGTCTGCAGGCCTTGAATCAATAAGCCTTCCAGGGACTGCTGAAGCATTGCTGTGATACCTGCTATTCTCTGGAACACAGAAAAAACCCACACAATATAAGTGAGCACTGCAGATATCTCACTTTAGCTCAAAGAAGCATAAACCATCCAACTACAGACTTTATTTAACATTGATTATGTAATATTAGAGACCAACCGATAAATCGGGGGGGCGATATTATTGGCCGATATTAGACATTTTCCAAACTATCGGTATCGGCATTTATGATGGCCGATAAATGAATATTTAAAAAATTAATAAAAACGGACGAAACACCGCTCAACCACATTATGAGTGTTGCCGTTTCATAGTCTGTCCATCAGAGGGCACTCTACAAGCTAGCAACACCAGCTGATCCAGCCAGACATGCTGCGCGCTAACATTCACAACTGAGATCATCCGTGAAGTGCATGGAGAGTTGGCAACTGTCACGAGACATACTTGAATAACAATTAAAAGAACATCCCCATCAGTTCTCTTAACTCAAATAAGCATGACAAAATTTGCGTCTGCCAAGTCCAGTTTTGCTGTTACATGTAAGCCAAGAGTGAAACGGAATTAGCTAGTAATTACGTTAGGTTGTTACAGTATAGTTGACTGACTGTCAGTTTAACTCGGACAATGTGACTGAATAAGATTGTATTTCTTTAATAGTGTGACAGTTTGACAGCATGAGACCCATCATCTCTCCCCAGCCTGTTTTATAATATTTTGCAGTATGATGTTGTCCATTTCTAAATTATGGCTTATTGTAGACTTTAGCTAACCACAAAGCTAGCTAAGGCCATGGCTATCAGTGGAAGACCGCTAACAATAATGCGCTTGGAAATCACAACAAACTTATTCTGCCTAAATAAAGTAATGATTACTGTATTTATAACTAGTATATTTGTAGTTCCAGTCCCAGCATTGTAAATCATAAATTAGGCACGTAAGGACTGAGGAGTGAGCGAAAGTGCGTTGCAGCATTGACGAGTAACTGATGGATTTACTGCATCACTAAGTAGTAGTTTTAAGAAGGCAGGCAGCAAATGATGATTGAAAATGGTTTGTTGAAGCTTGATGGATAGAATTAAAAGAGTGCATGTAAAGGGATAAGCAAGTTGACATTGTAATTAATACTGGTAACTTAGATTTTTTGTTTTGTAATTGTGTTTAAGTTTCACATCTTAAGTTTGTATTTTTATACATTTTATTTATCCGAACTTTAATATATTTTTATGTTCCTCTGTTCTGTTGTGACGATAAAACAAACAAGTTCATTTTTAAACTGCATTATCATATTTTAGAGAGGCAGAGGGATCATGAATAACTGCAAATAACTAATGTAAGGGAAATCTGTTCAAGTTTTTTGATGTTTCTGTTTTTTTAACATATATATCGGCCGATATATCGAAATATCAGATTTTTAAAAATCACCAAATATTTGTATCGGTATCAGCCTTAAAAATCCTTTATCGGACAGGCTCTATGTAATATAAAGTGTGTCTAATTTTAATTTGAAGATAACATTTTTTCAAATGTTAAAAATACTTTTTCCTACCCCAACTTAAAGTGACAAGAAACACAATGGGCTATTTTAAGACTGGGAACTCACCGGGCGGACTTTATCAAGCAATGGCATTCCTTTGCTCTGGACCGCATGAAACTGTAACTGGTTGAACTCGGTGGCGATCCGCTCTAGGATCTGACCTGCCAGAAGAGGGCTTAAAACAAAGAACAACTGTTCATATACAATGGAAAGTGTATTATACAATGCAAATTAATTCTAACAAAATCCTTTCCTTAAGCAATGAGTCATTTATCAAAAGAAGTTGTTTAATTGTAAAACTACTGTATAGTTTGGGGTCAGTAAGATTTTTTGGTAACACTTTATTTTAGGGTTCAATTCTTGCTATTAACTAGTTGCTTATTAGTATGTATATTACTAGAATATTGGCTGCTTATTAGTACTAATAAAGCATCTATTCATGCCTTATTCTGCATGATCGTATTCTACATCCCTTAATCCTACCCAATACCTAAACTTAAACACTACAAAAGCTACCTTACTAACTATTAATAAGCAGTAAATATTAAGGAGTTTTAATTTAAAGGAGTTTATTGAGGCAAAAGTCATGGTTAATAGTGAATATACATTCACCATACTAAATTGTTACCAATGGGTTTTTTTTAAATTGGAATACTTTTATTCAGTAAATACACATTAAATTGATCAAAAGTGACTTTTACATTGTAACAAATATTTCCATTTCAAATTTCTTTTTAAATCCTGCAAAAGATTTGTATCATGGTTTCCACAAAAATATTTCAAACTATTTCAAGATATTATATACCATTTCAAGAATGATTTCTGAAGGTCTGACATTGAAGACTGATGAACATTCAGCTTTGCCATCACAAGAATAAATCACATTTTAAAATATATTAAAATTGATCAATTGTAAAAAATAAAATAAAAATTCAGATATGTTGGATCAAGTAAATGCAGCCTTGATGAGCATAAGAGACTTTTCAAAAACCATTTAAAAAAATTACTGACTCTAAACTTTTGAACGGTAGTACATTTGTTTTTAATTTTTTCTTCTGTCTGAGTGCGTACCTGCTGGTCTCGAGTGATGTTGTATCTTTGGTGTTTTGGTGAAGAATTTTCTCGATCTTCTCCACTGATCTCACAACTTGGATGAGTCTTAACACACAGAGCTACAGAGGACACAATATTGGACAATCTGTACACAGTGGTGACATAATTTTAAAATAAAATGTACAAGTTTCAGAACCATGACTTACCTTCTTTTTTTGAATGTCATCTTGCTTGGATAACTGGTTGTCTATAGCTTCAATAACTTCATTCACAGCGGATCTCAAACTCTGTACATGACAGAAAGATACTTAGATGATGACTTAATGGAATATGACAAATCCAAAAGCATACACTGAAATGTTGAGCACTTACCAGCACCTCTTCACGTAATTGGCCGAGAGGGACAGAGAGCTGATTGAGGGCTTTATCCATTCCGACCTAAAACACAGATATATACTTTTCTGTCACTCAGGGAAGTAATAAGTATGTGGCAAATATCAAGACGTACTAGTGCTAGAACATGACAAAGCACACAATCTTCGGTAGCATACCATTTCTGCTGAAAACGCTGCATAATGTTCATAAAGCACAAAAGACTCACAAGATTGGTGGACAGGTTAACAAAATCTGCATAGTCTTTATTGATAAGCTCGACCATGGCTGTTTTAAGGAGTCTGTAATATTGCTCCAGATCTTCACGCATCTCCTCAAGCTGGACACGCTTTCTGCAATCAGCCACAAATTTGTCCACGTCGAAATCATCCTGCATGGAAAATGTACAAATATTTGACATCAAAATGCCATCAGGTAGAAGTAAGGCATCAAATGATTTCAAAAACACTAAGAAACTGAAGAACAAACAGGAAATCCTTGTATTGAGAGAACATCACACGTTAAAGTATCAAGTTGATATTTCATGACTTTTCATAAACATATGAGAACTGTTTATAAGCATAAATTTCAACTGTGTGGAAAATGCTATATTGCATATGTTTGAGGGTCTTAAAGAACCCAGAAGCTAATGTTTTCTGGTTGGTGCACAGCGCACACACTATAAAAGTTCAAGTTTTAAAGTAACAGTCACATTTCTGAAAAGAGAACGCAGGATTCGTGAGGGTTAAAAGTTTCAATAATTCATGTCCAATATGTTGTCAAATGAACACCGAGGAAGAAAAAGAAAGAAAGAACTTAATTTCGAGAGCATTACTTAATTTGTGTTCAGACATAACGTTAACTAACAGCGTTAACTTGATCAAGCAGTAACTTACTTCAAAATATAAATACAACACACTAAGTAAACATAAACAACTGGTTAATCAAGTTAGTTACTGTACAGCTGAATACAGGGCTCTGTTTAGTTGGTACATTATTAACCGCATACTCGCCTTCATAAATTCGTCTTTGTCGAAACACAAAGAATCGGGTCCCTTTGGTAAGGTCATCGTTCTTTTAGGACGGGCCACAAACAAAATAATCTGCCAATGTATTTTTTTAAACGCGAAGACTATTAGCTACATTTCGTTTCAAATGACAGAGAATCGATTCAACTTCCGCAAACATGGCACACGCTAACGAGTAGGTGGAAAATACAAAACCCTACAATCTCTGAAAGGGAGAATGTATGTGAATAGCGCCCCAATTGACTAACAGCGGTACTGCAGCATAACTATAATACACAAACCGATCACTCAAATTATTCCCAGCTGTGACCATGCGTATGTTACACCCATTGAATAGTGTTTTATTCCTATTATTATAACACCGGTTACATAATAATAATAAAAAAACTAAAGGGAAACAACAATGAAAAATTACTTGTTCTATAATGCCGCAAGCACTAAAGTAATATGATTAAATTTTACTATCAATATTTTAAAATTGTATTTCCTACGCTTTGTTTTACTATATAACAATAATTTGAAATCTACAATTTCATAATGCGAATTGTTTTAAATGTGAACATGTCACTCGTTTGATGCTCTTGCATATCCAAATATTAAAATGCCTGTAAGGCAAAAAAAAAAAAAAAAAAAACATTAATATGCCTGTAAGGCAAATTAACGCTGTTCTTCATCTGTGGCAGAGCAAATATAATTCGTGTCTCTAACATCCATGATTCATTCAGAGGTTAATCCCATTGGACAGTGCAGGGAGACCGAGTCAGGTGATTTCCAAGGAAGCCGGAGATCCATTCAGTCCTCCACAGAGAGGGGAGCCCGCCCAACACGGATGCACAGATCGTTTGTGGAGCGGTCAGTTGTGGGGTTCAGCTCGCAGGATAGGGGGTATTTCAGCACCACGCAGGACGGACAGTTCCCGCGGCGTTCACCTTTGTTTCCCCGCCGCCTCTGAAACCTTCACCCGCTGCTTCTCGAGCAGAGGACCGCGACGCGGCACGCTCGCACGAACCAGAGGGTTTTGGTGCAACAGACTGTATGCCGGATTTGACGCTGTTAAGGAGGTCATTTGCATGCCGAATCTCGCCGGGTGTAGCAGCTCTACGTCGGGACTGACAAACGATGGCGGATTGTGGAAGGAAGGGACTGTCGCTCCTCGAGGAAGCGCGTTCTCGCTACGAGAGCCTGCAGATTTCCGATGATGTATTCGGGGAGTCGGGGGACGACAGCAGCGAAAACCCCTTTTACAGTACAACAGGAGACTCCAATTCGGATAACTATACGGAGACGAATCCGGACGATGCCAGAGCCGGTGAAACTAGGAAACAGAGCTGCGGTCCTCCCGGGTCTGTTTCCAACGGCCAGGCGCAGGAGGAGGGATGGAGCGACACGCTACAGGACTTCAGCGTGCCTCACTATCAGGACACGCATGGTAAGTGAATCTAATGATGAGCGCTGATGAGCTGGTCCTCATGTAAATGCAATGCAGCTTTATCATCCTTGAGAGGCCTGCATGCTCGACGAGTAATTAAGCTCACAGATGGGACTCTTTGATGACTACACTGGTTTACTTTGATCTCTCTCATCAGATGGCTCCAACAGATGACACAGTTCCTTCAAATATGGATCAAGGGTGATTATTAACTGGCTGTGTGAAATCCTGCAGAGAAAATAGGAACTGAGATAGCAGGCCAGATTTTGGGTTTTTTAGTCCAGTGTCTAATCACTGCTAGACCCGAGCAGTTGTGATTATGATTATGATTAGCTCTATATCAGGGCAGAAGTGTCATTTGCATGGGTGGATGAGAGGAGGCTCTTATTTCTGAGAAATTCACACTTTAAAATGGTTAGGTGGTTTTTAGAGAGTATTAACACTAAGTGTGAATGCTTTACCATCAAGTGATGTACTAGGCACACATATCCAACAAGTGGCAATTCACGATCATAGAGGGAACAAATAAGTAAGGACTTATCAAAGTCTGGTTCACTATCTTTGTGGGGACTCTCCATAGACATAATGGTTTTTATACTGCACAGACTGGATATTCTATCCCCTTACCCCTAAATCTACCCATCACAGAAAGCTTTATTTATTTTTAAATGTAAAAATGCATAAATAAATAAACATTCTGTATGATTAAATTCTAAATGTAGGTCCCCAAAGTGACATGTGTCAGTGACCATGGGTCAGTGTGCATTCAGGTTGTCCCCACCGGGATAGAAACACACACACACACACTTGATAATTTCAACTTGATAACTTTGAATATTTGTAACTATATTACGTAAGTTTGAGGGTCTTGCATGTTTTCTGTTTGGTGTACACACTGTACAAGTTCACCCATTTTATCAGTTGTGTTTTTGGGTTTGTTTTAAGACATTTTTCAACGATATGTTTTGGTGGGGTCATAAAAATGCATTAAAGTCAGTCACATTTCGAAAAAAGAGCATGCAGTATTTGTGAGGGTTAAAGGTTTATTAATTAATTAATGTCCAATATATTAAATTCTCTATTGGCAGAAATGCAATATAATATACATAACTATGTTTTCAGTGGTGTATAAAGACCTTACATAATGTACCGTTATGTTTTATTACCTTAGATTAAGCCATTTCTATCTCCATACGCCGTCATTTTGCACCGCCATGTTTCTATAGTAGCCCTAAACGGACAAACTTCTCTACAGAGCGCTAGTCACTCTCTGCTCTCTCCGATGGTGACATTTTTGTCTTGTGTCGGCCCCCATAGCTTCTCTCCGAAAGGTAGGGGTGAGCATTGGGGGATGCAATTCACAACCACACCGCTAAAATTCACAAAGGGCACCTTAAAGTCAAATCAACATATTAAAGGGGGCATAACCATAGACTGTAAAAATATGGACAACGCGACTTCATTCTATTCCGCTGAGGTAATTGAAGCCTCCGGAGGTCCGAATATGGCGCTGACATCTTGCAGGTTTGGGACTGAGTCTGCGCAGTAGAGAGCAGGAAGTAGAGGCGCTATCAAAATCCCGCCCACACTCTCGCAGATGCCGAACAGTTCATTATGTCGGTGTGAAATAAACCGTTATGGAAATGTAGAAATTAAAGCTAAAGCTCCAATCTCCTCCCGAAAAAAAGTCTGTTAGTGCCTCAGTGACAGCTTCACTCAAAGCGGTCGATCTCAGCTGTCAATCATGACGTCACACACCCCGTTTTTATAGCATCAAATAACTAACTAAAACTGAACTTATTTAAAAAAGGAACACTTGAAATGAAAACATCATGATAAAAATTGCCTACAATGACAGAAACCAACTTTGGGAAAAAAAAAACATTTTGAAGTGTAATTTGATTGTTTAGTTTGTCTCGCGTCCATTAGAAAACACGGAGGGGCGGGGGTTATGAGCTATACTGGGACCAACCACCTGGGGGCGATCGAGATGCGGAGGCTTCAGTTTCTGAGAGGAGTGCTACAGGCTTGGACATAATACACACAGTTTCTGCCAATCTCATGTTAATCTTGAGTACTTTAGAGTAGTATTGCATCCTTCATCTCGCTGAAGAGTCTTTAGTTTGATCATATTTATAAAAGACAGATACGCTGTACTGATTCTTTCTGAAAACAACCGAGCTGAGGTAAATAAATCTCGAGCACACACTCCCTGTATAACTTTAGATTCACTATAAGTTCGTGTTGTTTACATTATATGCACTTATGCGCCGATTGCCAACAAAACACAGACATTAGATGCAGTTTCACTCATCGCCTGCGGTTTCGACTCATGACCGGGAACAAACAAACACACACTTGCAGAGCTCCATTGCTGCCCAGGAATAACAAACTGCATCCACTGTTTCCTTAACGCTGGGTTATTTGGGAGGCTGAACAAGGTTATCTTTCCCTCACAATCAGAAACACACTTCTTTAGTGACTATTGTTGATTTCGTGGTCTAAAAACAAAATGACAGCGCAGCCGAACGCTCTTGTAACCCAAACAAAGCTCGTTGACGCTCTTGCTCTCTCTCTGGTTGATGTGAGCACATGCTCATCCTGGAGAAGTGCCCATACAAGCAAATTTCGCTTTTTATGACATCATAAAGGGCCATGCTCAAAAAAAAAAAAAAAAACCTTTCTGAAACTTGTTTGAATCCTGAAGGAGTGTATTTGGCACAGAAATACTATCATGCGTCCAACTAATTTTTTTTACATTTTGGCCATGTTTAGCATGAGAGTCCAACTCTTTAACAGTGTAAATAAGTCAGAATGCATGAAATGGCATTAGACCCCCCTTTTAAAAGTTCCTGAAGAGGTAAAAAAAATGCTTCCCAGTCAAATGCATGTGGTACCATTGCTGACCCAGAAATGCAAATAATCTTCTAGAAAAAAAACACAAATGCAATGAAATGTAAACGGAGGCTACCTTAATTGTTTATTCATGATAAACCGTTAATGATGTTGTGCATGCATCAAATTACTACATTAAAGTCATGAAAGTTATAACAGAACTGTGATCAAACCTGCTAAATGCGAAAGATATTGTGAATCCAGTGATTAGTATGAAGAGATTTACTAGATTATCTCACTAGGAAATTAAATAAAATGATTCTCGAGAATAGTGCAGTTTGTACAATGTCAAAGAAAGATGACATGTGCATGCCTGTAATAAATCAAATGAGAGAAAAAGAAAAGGTCTCTTTATGATTTCAGCCACACAATATTGAAAGCCTATATTTCTCCATGAATCATAGGGAGATAATTATGCTAATGCCAGACAGACTTTCAAATGCTGTGGTTTACATAATATGCAAGCAGGGAATCATTCCTGCCTGAATAACAAAACATGTCTTTTTTTTTTATTTATTTTTTTTAGTCAAGAGTTTTATCTGTTATTCTATAATGTGTTCTGATCTCATTGTCATTTGATGGCTGTCTAAAAATATTGACATAAACAGGAGTGTAGAGCCTCCTGGGCATCGCTTACTGTACAGACTCTGATCGGTTGACATATGGATCAATAGACAGCTACTAATATCATGCTTCATTTCCCTCAACTCAGATTGACCCAAGAGCATGTTTAAATGATGCGTGGGTGTGTGGTTTTTGATGTCATGTAAAGATCTTTCATTGCACAAATATGGAAAAATGAAAGAATGATGCTAGATATTTAATGAACCAAAATATGCTAATGTTTTAGTAGAAAGTATCATAATCCTTATGTAATATTTTCTTGTATTGTTTTGGTTTGAACGTTTTCCAAGTAGATGCTGTACTGTTGATAAATGACACATCCATCCGTCGTGGTTGCTCAGAAAGTTCTGTCTGTCACCACAGGGGGAAAATGGGCCATCTGGTGACTGCCTTTGCTTAGGCACACGCTGCAAAATGATGCATGAAAGATAAATCAGGCCACTGACATTTTGCGTTTTATGTCATAAAAAATATTTGATAAGATGTGACACTTGTGGATACTGAAAAACAATGTTTCATCGGAGCGAGATGTCTGTTATTTGTAAAAGGTAATTCTAGTGTTCTTGTTGGACACAACACTGTAGCCTGACTGTGAAACTTATATAAGGTCTATATTATTCAGGGCGGGTCAGATTTTGTGCTTGCATCCTTTGGATCTTGTGTTAAAGCATAACGTCTAACATATCTCAACAAGTAATTTGAAAACTATAGAATAATAAACCAAGGGACAGAGCTATAAGCTGTCCTTCATTTTGCCTGAAACAGATCTTTGTCATCCCCAACAGTTTTGTGACAAATTTGTTAAACTGATACTCATAGCTTGGACTGTTTGAGGGCCATATGGTGTAATTCAGCACCTGCTGTGTGATCTGAAAAGATAAGATCGATTTATACTAGCTTGCTTATTTGTAGAAAGGAGGTGCAGAGGCGGCTGCTTCTTCTTCTCAATAATTAATCTAGGAAACTACGTAGCACACCAGCAGCTGTTCTCCAGGAAGACTTACTGTAAAGACACAGAGAAATAAATAAATTAAAATGTTTATGTTATATAGACCTTCTGTGTGTGAATATAAAAGCCTCTGAACACAGCTATTAAAGCCAGCTTATATGAAATATCACTGCAGCACTTCAAGCATTAAGTCTTCAATTGGACAAGCAATATTTTACCATGTTTTTCTATACTTTTTCAATTTAAAGATAGTTTTTCTACATTGGTATGTTAATGCATTTTAGAAGGATATGACCGTTAAGCATATTACATAACACTTTGATTTAATACCATAATACATTTTAAGCCCGATACAAACTTAGAACTGTTTTCTCTATCAAATTCATGTTTTATATTTTTTAAATTCTGCCCAGCATAAAAATAATAAATCTAAAATCTATAATTTTTTCTTTATATATTTTGTATAGACAGATTGACAGTAAATGCTTCTGGGAAATTGGCATGTCCTTCACTGTAAACCCTGACATTCAAAATAATTAATTGGTTTGAGTAGAGCCAACTCAAATTAAACAAATTAATTCAAACAAATGAACTTTTATGAGTATTTAGAACTGTCTTTTCTTTTTAGTTCTCAAAACTGACACACTTTAAGTATTCTGAATTGTTTCATTGTTTTGAGTTTTATGAACTTGTTTCTTTTAATTTAGACAAACTTAAATTTAACCAAAACTGGGCTGAGGTTTCTATTTCCCAGCATGCTTTGCCATGATACTCAAAAGGGACAGTAAATTCCAAAATTAAGGGCCAGATTTACTAACAGCTTGCGCCAGGGCAAACCCTCTTTTGGCTTTAAAAAACTGCTGTCAGGATTTACTAAAGACACGCAGTGATAAATTGCGTTGGTCATTATGGAAACGATCCGGCTGCATCTGTGTTCATTCATTTGCTCGTCGTCAATAGATCACTTTCCACTCCTATCAGCGCATTTATGGAATTGCGCTCTCACGTTAATTTGCCCCATTTAGTAAATCTGGCCATAAGTGTTACATTTTGTTTTCTGTGGAAGATTAACGTTAAGTGGGAGATTTAGTAGTGTTTAATGTTTTGTTATGCTAGTTATGTTGAGTTTTTTTTTGTAGGGTTAACATCATGATGACAAGTGGAGCATGTGCTTAGTTCAAGGACAGATATATGTAAATGTAATATATTGCTGTCCTCATTCAGCAAGTGCTAAACTATGATAATGCTACCAAAGCATTGTGTAACCAATTAGCAAGGTGGCATTTATTGAATTAGCTAGTTATAGCTAGTCAAGTTTCCACTACAAAAATGTTAATTACATTGTTAAATGTATGAATTAGCTTACTCAAATATTTCAAGTTCAGAGCAATTAAAATGTATGATTACAAAATAAAAATATGTAAATTCTGCTTAAACTCTAAATTTCTTAACCTAAAAGATTTGAGGCAACTGATTGCCTCAATTTATTTAATATAAAACTAGTCTGATCAGCATTTTGCAAATTATTTTATAATTATTTTGCATGTAGCTTTAATGACCTGGATTATTTCGACTAAATTAATTTATCCCACCACAACGCAACAAGGCAAAAGAGTGACCAGTTACAGTAAGATACACTCTTATACATTATTATAAATTGTAATCTATACTAGATATTGATACATTCATGAACATGTTATGTGTCAACCACCTATTGTTAGCATACTGGGTAAAGTGTTTTATATGTTTTCCTGAGATGTTTTTCCCTAATACTTTGTTGTTTGGGAAGTCCTTTATACCAAAAAGGCACAGATGAATGAACATAATAAACTGCTACAGACTTTATCCTGAGGGAATGTTTGCATTTGCTTGCTTCTTCAGAGCCGTAATGGGAGATGAGCAACTGGTTGAATAGAAGCTGTTGTGGTTTGGTTAAGATGTGTGTCATACATGACTGAATGAGCGCATGGGACTTTGGAAAGCACGATTGAACCATTTGTTCAGAAAAATAACACACATTTATTTAAATGTTGTTGGTTTTTTTAAATAAAAGATTTTTATTTTTATTTGTTTCCTATATGTGCCTGATTTCCTGTGTAGATCAGAATCCTGGACAGTTGTTTACTCATGGCACCCAAATCAATTACACGCTCTATTACTTTGGGGTCATTAGGCCACTGTGCCTGAGTAATTCTGCATTCGCACTACAAGTGTAGCACACTAGATGTGTGGGAAGCTGTAACTGCAGTTGCTGGCCAGTGTTGTGCTTTGGGGTTTCCGTCTTTACAATAATAACCACATAAGGGCAGCATACTTTTTTCGTTTAGGTTGGATCAAAAGAAATCATTCCCTGACCAATATTTACACTAAGCAACACTGTAAATGGTACTTATTTCCACTGTACGTTAATGTACACTATATCACATCTGCTATAAAGACCTTAAAAGACCTTCTTGGCTGTTTGCTCCATTTCTGTGTGAGCTGCATGGTGCTTTTTAAGATAGACCAAATGGCCATTAGAGGAAGTGGAGTAAAAGTTAACAAAGGAACAAATTAAGCTTTTTGTGCACTGCTTTCTAAAACTTTTTGTCATTAGCTGATAAGCACAGTGTTGCTCATTAGTCTACCATTAGGTATGGTGATAATGGTCCTGATAAAAGTCATTAGATTCAATCATCCAATGCCCAGTAAAAGGAACAGTTGACACCAAATTGAGCATATTTCATGGAAGTCAAAAATTCTAATATATTTTGGACACCATGAGGGTGAGTAAATGTTGACGGAATTTTCATTTTTGAGCGAACTATCTCTTTAAGGAAATTATTTTTAAATAGCTATCTAAACCTGTTACATAACCAGCAGTCTCCAAACAAATGTGCAGATAAAAATAAAAAAATCACTTGAAGCATAATAAATGTAAATTTTCTCACAGCTTTTTAGTTTCTTTTAATTTTGAATATTGAAACATAGCATTATTATTTAGAAGAAATACAGAGAATTCATATAATGCTGTTTTTATTTAATTATTCTGAGGTCTTTTGTAAATGAGCTGTTCAATGGTTTACATAATTAAAAATGTCAAATCAAAATCCCATGTATTTCCAGTGCTAAACAGTTATTTGGGGATTTTCAACCACTTTTATCAAATTAAAAAATAATTGACTTTGTGAATCATAAAATGATGCAATAGCTCTTGCATTATTCTCTGCATCATCCCTGGCTAAAAAATGAAAGAATTAAAAAATCTATAATTCTAAAACATACCTTTTATTTTGCAGGTCCGACACAGAAAATGCCGTCAATTGCCACGGCCATGGACTTCTTCCAACTGTTTGCCCCTGACAACGTCATTCAGAACATGGTGACCCAGACCAACATGTATGCCAAAAAGTACCAGGAGCGCTTTGGCAGTGATGAAGGATGGACCAATGTGACGCTGGCTGAGATGAAGGCCTTTCTAGGCTATGTTACTTCTACTAGCGTGAACCGCTGTGAGTCAGTGCTGAGCATCTGGAGCAGCGGATTCTTCAGTAGTCGCAGCATCGCGCTTAAGATGAGCCAGGCGCGCTTTGAGAAGATCCTCAAGTACTTCCATGTTGTGGCCTTCCGCTCCAGCCACGGTGGCAGTCAGGGCCTCTATAAGATACAACCCTTCCTGGACTCTCTTCAGCAGAGCTTCAGCTCTACCTTCAGGCCCTCACAGACACAGGTAATGAATACGATCAATTAAATCATACTGTCTCACAGCAAACATCAACATGTTGACGGTACAAAGAAAAACTGGGCAAAGAAATCTTCATAGTATTAACTTTTTGGAAACTAGGGCTAGCAGACATATTTGATTTCTGTGCCAGTGGAAAGTGGGTTTTGGACTGAAATTAGAACACATTCTGCTGTAATTGGGAGAGCCTGGAGTCTCGTCACATGTCCCCAGGCTGGGAGCTTTATGGTACCATTTTGAAAGGTCTTTTATATCTGCTGCTATTCAGTGTTGCTCAATGCAATACTCAAGGTCTGTTGTACTTTGTATCTTACCAGTAATTTCAAGATTCAAGAGTTTTATTTGTCACATACACAGTTATATACAGAATATACAACCGGCAGTGAAATGTAAACAGGTCCGCTCCATGGACAGTGCAAATTCACAGTTAAAAACACAAGGAAGAAATTATAATAGAAATAGGATATAAAAAAAGTACTATATATATATATATATATATATATATGTCTATATCTGTAGAATTATAAATAATCAAGTCAAGAAAAAAAAGGTAACAAATAAGGATAAAGTGGAATAAAATAATTGAAGTAGACTTTGCAGTGAGTAAACTGTAGACTTATAAATATGTGGTTAACAAATGTATAAAGAGTATAATGTGCAAACAGGTTTATAACAGGTTGTTACACAGTAACAACGAGAACAGAAAGTGCAGTGCAATGTCAGTGTATCGATGTTTATCCTGAAGTGAAGTCACGTGATGTTAAGTGACTGAGTTCAGGAGTCTGATGGCCTGGGGGAAGAAGCTCCTCCTGAGTCTCTCAGTTTTGGCCATCAGGCTTCGGAAGCGCTTACCAGATGGTAGCAGCGTGAAATGAGGGTTTGCAGGGTGATTAGAGTCCTTGATGATCTTGGTAGCTCTACCTTTGCAGCGTTTGGTGTAGGCGTCCTGCAGAGACGGAGAGCTGACCCTGAGATACGCTCGGATAAGCGCACTACTCTTTGCAGGGCTTTGCGGTCATGACTGGTGCTGTTCCCATACCACGCTGTGATGCACTGAGTTAAAACACTTTCTATCGCCCCTAAATAGAAAGTTTTCAGGATAGCTGGTGAAACCCTGAATTTCCTCAGCTGGCGCAGGTGGTACAGTCTTTGCCTGGCTTTTTTCACCTGTGTCTGAATGTGAGCAGTCCAGGTCAGGTCCTCGGAGATGTTTACTCCCAGGTACTTGAAGCTGCTCACTCTCTCTACTGGTGACCCGCTGATCATGAGGGGAGTATGTCCGTTGCTGTCTCTTCCTGAAGTCCACAATCATTTCTTTGGTCTTGCCAACATTCAGAGAGAGACAGTTGTCCTGGCACCATGATGTTAGATGCTCCACCTCGTCCAAGTATGCCGTCTCATTGTTGTTGGAAATGAGGCCCAGGACAACAGTATCATCAGCAAATTTGATGATAGAGGTGGAGCTGTGTGTGGACAAACAGTCATGCGTGTAGAGAGAGTAGAGCAGGGGCTCAGGACACAGCCCTGTGGAGCTCCCACACTCAGGGTGATGGAGGTGGAGGTGGACTGGCCTATTCTCACCACCTGAGGCCTGCCAGTGAGGAAGTCCTCAATCCAGTGGCAGAGAGAAGGATTCTGGCCGAGATCCAGGAGTTTGGAGGTTAGCTTGGTGGGAACTATGGTGTTAAAGGCTGAGCTATAGTCAATAAATAGCAGTCTTACGTAGTTCCCACTTTTGCTGTCGATGTGAGTGAGGGAGGAGTGGAGGACATGAGAGATGGCATCTTCAGTCGATCTATTGGGACGATAGGCAAACTGAAGAGGGTCCAAAGTGTCAGGAATGACAGGAATTTGTAGCATAAATAGATTGAAAATGAACCATTTATCTGTTCTGAAAGATTATAGTTACATGTATAAATGCTTCAGGCCCATCTTAAGTTATACATAAGCTCAGAAGTCAACATTTTTAACCTTTAATCTTTGTAATTATTTTTTGTCTCCAAAGGCCCTATCATACACCTGGCGCAATGGACACCAGGTGCGACGCAAGTGTTCTTTGCTAGTTTCAGCCCGATGCAGTTATTATTTTCACGTCCAGCGCCACTCCACATTGCTTAAATAGCAAATGCACTCACGCCCATCTGTTCACACATGGCCATTGTGAGTCAGTGCTGAGCATCTGAATGGTCCGAAAACGTGTGTGTTCAGGCGCATTGTTGGCGCGTTGCTATTTGAAGCAACTAAAAACGACTGCGCCATTAACCAACAAAAACCTGGTCTAAACTCAGTAGCGCAGTATTATTTGTCTTATTTAAGGGCCGCGTTAGTAATATGCGCCTATAGTTGGGTGCAGAATGCAGGGTTTCAAAGTTCTATAAGATCATAGACAGTAATTGTCAGTTCTGCTAATTTAATGTATCCAGATCTCACTTTAAATGTAGTTATCTGTTATATAAAATGACAACAATTATGCACTCAATGTGCTAGTCATTCAGATGTCAGGCTAGCATCAGGGAGTTTACTGTTAAATGACAAGAAGAGCTGTGCCAAGAAAGACATTTCAACACCCTCCTACATTTGTTCCGGTTTTTCTCTCTTCATTTGGAGAATGAGTTTTTGGCGCATTGAATAATATGGGCTTCTGGTTTCAGATAGAGGACAAAAAATTGGAACTGAGTTGTGAAAAGTCATCTTGAAATATGGGCTAGAATCTAAGCGGTCCATTATTCAGCAAAAGTGAACCACATTTATTACATTCGATCAAATTAAAGGCCAGATATACAATTAGAATAAATTATTTGCGTTTCGTGATTCAAGACAATGTTTCTCAAACAATATGAATGATTCACAGAGTATAATGGCCCATTCATCTTTTCAGCCATCAGGGATTTCTTTTAGAAAGTGGCCTTTTGTTTTCCCTCCCTTTGATTCATAGTGGCCAGCATGACTAGAGGCTAGAATGTGAGAATACTAAAACATTTATTTATTTATTTATTGAGTAATTTAGTATGAAGGAAATTGTGACACATACAGTTATCTAGACAAATGAAATAAAATTAAATTGAAATTTCCTCTGAGAAACATTCTAATTCTCCTTTTGTGTTGATGATTTGGTGCTAATTAAGGTCACGTGAACTCCTGCCCTTTGAAAACCCCATTAATTACTGTTCCTACTGAAGTGCACTTTTGAGATATTTAGGTTCTTTATGTACTCCAATTAAAATTAATAATCCACCATGCTGGAAATTATAGGTTGCCAACTTCTACATTTATAACTTATCCATATTAAAGGGATATTTCTCCCAAAAAAATGAAATCGGTTTTAATGAATCGGCTTCAGCTCCAAAATCAGGAATTTGCATTTCATGAGGCCTCGTGCGACCCATCTCAGAGACACCCCTCAATTACTAAGTTACCATGAGTAAACTAAACACCATCTGCGTCTCTCAGCTTTCTCAGCGCCATGGAGATATCACCTTGACATTGTGTGCCAACCAGCCCACTTTGACTGCCACAGTGTGGGTTTGGTTCTTATCCCCTACTGGCAAACAATCAGGCATTCAGTACAGTCACTCAGAGCCACACATGCCCGGTTTAACTGCTTCAGTTTAATGAGAGAGTTTACTGATCTTTTATTTTATTTTACAGGACTGGTTGCGACTAGTTCACGATTGGTTCCAACCAGAAAAGATATCGATGTATACCTGACTTGACTTCTTGGGTGTAGAAATGTTCATTTCTCAAATGTGCATATATACATGTGATTCAGAGAATGAACATACGCACAGAAAACATGCATACGGCTCTCTTCCAGATGTGATATTTATAAATTGAAATGATCTTGAAATTGTGCGCAGCTCAATGGTTTCAGATCTCCACCATATAAAACCTTTCCACGTTAAAGACCGTTTTTAGAAATATGAATGTTGGCGTGGATTTTAGTGTATGCACAGATTTGAACTTGCACGCTAAAATTCACACCAACATTAATATTTATAAAAATGTTTTTTGAAGCCACAATATGTAATTTTTTTGCCACTAGAGTTTGTTTATTCAAAACAAAGGCGTAGTTTAGAGGACACCTGGATTTCATGAGCATTGAGCTTTGTTTTATCATATTAGATGCATATATTATTGAGTGTGTTGAAAGTTATGTTATAATTCTTCTCTGTGCGTTTGTTCGGTGGCTACGAGACACTTGTTGCACACTGTAGTAAGATAGATCGATATTAGGCATGGTAAAACATGGTACTCGCGGTAAATCAAGAAAATGAGATTTAAACAATAAGAGTGTGTTGAGCTATATAACAATGACTAGTTTTCTGTCTGAATGTATCTAAACAGTTGCTCACCTATCTAACAAAAAACATTATATTAAAGCGTATTTGGTGTTTCCATGGTTTTGGAAATCAAGGGTAACGCGGGTATGATGTCATCGATGTCCTGGTTAAAGTTGCTTTATTTCTCTGGATTTAAACATTCTTGGAAACATTTGGGTTGTAAGTACACAAGTCAACAAAATATATAACATTGTTCTAGCGGTTTTTGGATACTTGAATCCAAAAATCTTACATATTGTGCCTTTTAAGTTCAAGTGTGGCACTTTTTCTCAGGATTCCAGCATGCACCTTCTGTGGGAAATATAAAAAGTTTGAAAAGCAACTTTTCATGTGCCAAATGATGCATTTGAAGTGTTATCATGGTGGAATTTTTCAAGTCAGACATGCTGCTTCTCCACAGGTCCTCCATGAGCCCTTGATTGATGAGGACCCTGTGTTCATTACCACATGTACAGAGAGGGAGCTGCGCAAGAGGAAGAAGAGAAAGTTCAGCCTGTGGGTGCGACAGTGCAGCTCCACCGGTTTCATCTGTCAGGTGAATGCACACACATTCCCGCAGGACGATATCCCACAAAAGAAATTCATCAACTGTCCCAAGTTATGTCACATTGTTTCTAATGACAAAGAGAAAAAACATTGACTTATTGAAAATATTTTGCTTCTCAGTTGACACAAAGCAATTTTCCACCATTCTTTGATATTTGTTTAAGTAAATAAACATAAAAGGACTACAGAGAGGCACATTATTATATGGAATCAAAGAAAAACAGAGCCCAGACCACTTAACATAATTGCACTCTTCTCTTGGTCTGTACCTATTAGAGAAAATAACTGCTGTGTGCCTGGGGATTGAGCCAAACAGAATATTGTCCCTCAATATTTCTGACGTACATATCATTCAAAAGTTTGGTGTTGTTGGTAAGATTTTTTTTTTTCTTTTTAAGTCTTTCTTTTATGCTCACCAAGGCTGCATTTAAAAAAAAAAACAGAAATACAGTAAAACAATCATATTGTGAAATATTAACTATATATTTATAATAAAATATTATTCCTGTGATGGCAAAGCTGATTTTCAGCAGCATCATTAATCAAGTCTTCAGCGTCACATGATCCTTCAGAAATCATGCTAATATGCTGATCTGGTGCTCAAGAACCATTTCTTATTATTAACAGTGTTGAAAACTGTCGTGATGCTTAATATTTTTGTGAAAATCGTGATGCAATTCTTCAGGATGCTTTGTCTTTACTGTCTCAATTTAATGTGTCCTTCTTTTTTTTTTTTTTTTTTAATCTAACTGACCCCAGACTTTTGGACAGTAGGATATTTCGGAGTAAAACTGAATATTTAAAGGAAAAAAATATATAGGAATTTATTAGATTGACAAATCCTTCACAATAATATCCAGAATGTGCATTTATAAAGTAAATGGTGTCGATTTTAATTTTTAAGCAATTTTAAACTGTCTTTCTTCCCCCTCAGATCTATGTCCATCTAAAAGAGGGTCCAGGTCCAGATGGTTTGGACACGCTGAAGAATAAACCACAGCTTCACAGTCTGGTGGCCAAGCAGCTCTGTCAGAATCTGGCTGGCCGTAATGCTATCATCTTCACTGGACCAAGCATCACAAGTCTAAACTTGTTTCAAGAATTTGAGAAACAGGGTAGGTGCTGAAATGTGTGTGCAATTCCTAGCATCCTTATCTGCTCCACTTTTCTCAGGGAATTCTGCCTTGGCTTTGCTTCTTCTTTTTTCCATCTCTTTAATCTTCTCTCCATCTGATGTTCCTCATCCCCTGCAGTTTTTAATTACACGGTGACAGCATCCTATGGCAAGGAATAAATGGAGAGAGTGAGAGGAAGTTGACCTTGAGTTCTCAGAGCAAACGTGTGTTTCATATTCAAAGATTATTTGAATGCCTCCAGCTTGGAGTGATTGTTAACTCTGCTAGAGTGGATTAGGCTAGTGGCCAGATTCACTACATTTGAGTCAAACATTTTTTTTTTACATTTAATTCAGATATAGGTCATAATTGAATGCCTTGTAGAATTTATATCAGCTTCATACTATTTAGGGAGCAAACTAGGGAGCAAAGTTTTTGCAGTCTGATGATAATAACAAGAAATGTCTTTCTATGATCGACTTCACGACACGTCCGGTTTTTATGAATTACTATTATGAGTCTGTTCTGTTTTAGTGAATCGACAATATATTGTGCGACACAGCCTGATTTTCTAGACTTTTATGAGCTGGATATTTTTATAAATTATTTGAAAAGACGAGTTATTTGGTTTGAATCAATCCAATTAATCTTTCACTGAAATGAATCCAGCAGAGCGGTTGCTGTGGAATGATTGGAATGGATATTTCAGACATGCATGCTGAAAATCAAACAAGCACTTAAGTTTAAATGAAAAAGTGTGAAGAATTGCTAATCAGGATATCAGTTGGCTAAACAATAGTATTAGTGAATCTGTTCGTTCTGAGAGTTAATGTAAATCAATGACAGTTGAAGGATGAAAAACCAATTAACCCTTTTTTATTTCAATGAAGTGATTGTACCATATGTACCATATTTAGTTAGATAATGTTTTTATTTATTATTTTGTATTTTTAGGGGATTTTATGGTACTACATTACGTTTATGCAGTAGTTGTAATCCTGAAAATGAAATTTCTAACTTAAACAGTCATAAATCTTTAATGTTTTGGAGTACAGACATAAATTTGGTCTGTTTTTAATGACGACACTTCGCAGATTATTGCTGAAATTAAAAAGTTTTTTTTTTTTTAAGTGAACTTTGCACAAAAATACCATTTAATTTTCCAAAACACATTTTACTCTAGAACTGTGAGAAAATCAATGCCTCTAATCTAAACAAGCTGTGTTCCAAATTTGAGGTTGATATCTCAAACATTTTGCTTTCAGTAAGACTTTGTTTTGGCGCAGTAACAAACGTTTCCAATAGATGAAATTCCTCTCCTATTAAATTCCAATGCAGTAATTTTTGACCACGAACAATACAAGTGTGAATCTTTTTTCAGGACCATTTAACCTTTTCGAATCATGTCCATGATTAGTTTGTGTGTGTGTTCACACATCAATTGTCAAAACCTTTACCAAGTTTCATACCATCCTGATGAATTTTCAGTCAAAAATGGCCGAACAGCACCAGAGGGTTAACTAAAGTGAATCACTAACTCATTTGAGCTCTTTTATTACGGTACAATTTGTCACTTAAACCCTTGTTATTTTTGACGTTAGCTTGTTTTCTATTTTTATCTTAATTTTGACATATCCTAAACATGCACTATATTGCCAAAAGTTTTGGGATGCCTGCCTTTACATGCGCATGAACATTAATGACATCCCATTCTTAATCCGTAGGGTTTAATATGGATTTGGCCCACCCTTTGCAGCTATAACAGCTTCAACTCTTCTGGAGTTGTGACCGCATTTGTGAGGTCAGGCACTGATGTTGGACAAGAAGGCCTGGCTCGCAGTCTCCGCTCTAATTCATCCCAAAGGTGTTCTATCGTGTTGAGGTCAGGACTCTCTGCAGGCCAGTCAAGTTCCTCCACACCAAACTCGCTCATCCATGTCTTTATGGATCTTGCTTTGTGCACTGGAGCACAGTCATGTTGGGACAGTAAGGGGCCATCCCCAAACTGTTCCCACAAAGTTGGGAGCATGAAATTGTCCAAAATGTCTTGGTATGCTGAAGCATTAAGAGTTCCTTTCACTGGAATTTAGGGGCCAAGCCCAACCCCTGAAAAACAACACCACACCATAATCCCCCCTCCACCAAACTTTACACTTGGCACAATGTAGTCAGGCAAGTACTGTTCTCCTGGTAACCGCCAAACCCAGACTCGTCCTTCAGATTGCCAGACAGAGAAGTGTGATTCGTCACTCCAGAGAACACGTCTCTACTGATCTAGAGTCCAGTGGTGGCGTGCTTTATGCCACTGCATCCGATGCTTTGCATTGCACATTGCAACCTATCACGGTACCATGCTTGAATTCACTGAGCTCCTGAGAGCGACCCATTCTTTCACAAATGTTTGTAGAAGCAGTCTGCATGCCTAGGTGCTTGATTTTATACACCTGTGGCCATGGAGGAACACCTGAATTCAATGATTTGGAGGGGTGTCCCAATACTTTTGACAATATAGTGTATCTTAATTGAGATCCCCAATGTTTTTGTGCCAAATTATACTTATCTGTACAAATTAATTATATTTAAAATAAATATTGGCCTCTTAAATAATGTCTATGTTACTAGCTTGTAGTAGCAAACTTATTTTAATAGATATCTTGACTGTAATTTAACCACTTTAAATTATGAGAATCTTATAGCATGCCAGTTTCAGAGTAGTTTCCTCAACATTTTTGTTCTGAAGTCTTTACCCCAGCTGTTTCACTGGATTCACACAATATCAGGTGAGCTCCCAGATTTGCAGGATGTGATATTTTGTAATGAGTTTAACTGCTGGGAAATATCCAAAACTTTAGCTCGTCGGAGTGGTGAAACATCTTGCCTATAAATGTAAAAGTAGTCAATTTTTCTGAGTAACATTTGACTTCACTGCATATATAAAATTGAGATGAATATGAGAATGGAAATCTTAGGGAAAGATTAGTCACGCAGTCGTCCCCTTTCCCTTGCAGGGAGGATGAATATAAGTAATCATATCTCAATCAGACTTGTAGGCCGCATTCAGATAGACTGCAGCATCTGGCAGTGCTAAGGAGAAGACATCTGCTCACAGCTTCACAGATCACACATGCAGGACTCTATTCATGTGACCTCTATTCATCCAATCAGCATTCAGATGTGACTGAATGCTAAGCTGAATATTCATTCTCAGCTTTCTCCAGAAATGGATTATTTATTTTTTTCTGTTATACATTCTATCTCCTGCAGGCATCTACGGTTGTGGGTTGCTGAGCACTAGAAAGAGTGATTGTACAGGTCTTCCTCAGTCTATGCTGATCAATACTGAGGCTCCACAGCAGCGTGGCCAGTCTAACATTAAGATGAGAGGCAATATGTCCATAATCAACTGGTACAACAAAGGCAACTTCAGGTTCCTCACTAACGCCTACTCTCCCACCAAAGAAGGTAAGAAAAAAAACAGGACAGGCAGATGTTTCTTCTTGCTTAAATGATGCGGTTTCATCAGGGTATAATAAAAGGAAATATGCAAGCTGCACCAGAGCGCCTCCTGGAGAGCATTTTCACTATAGTAGCGTGAGCTTAGATTGCTTTTACGCTGATGTACATGGATGAAATGGATATCGTGCACATCATAGGATTAGAAAAGCCAAAGCCTCATTGTATTGTGTTGGTCTTCACTTTCCTTTGATAAGCCTTGATCTGTTCTGACAGCAGCTTCACATAAGAAATGTCAGATATGATATTAGGCATTTTTATTAAAGTGTCGTAAAGCACTGTGCTGAATCAGTTGAATCATATATTACATGAATTCAATCACCTCCTTTTTCTTCTTGTATTACACTCTAAAAAATGTTGGGTTAAAAACAACTCAGCTTGGGTTGAAAATGGACTAACCCAGCGGTTGGGTTAAATGTTTGCTTAAAACAACCCAACCGCTGGGTTAGTCCATTTTCAACCCAACTTGGGTTGTTTTTAACCCAGCATTTTTTAGAGTGTATAAACCAGTCAAAAAGTAAATATATATGCATGAAGTGTTTGAGTAAAAGCACATGGCATTCCCAAAAGGTGTGTGTGTGTGTGTGTGTGTGTGTGTGTGTGTGTGTGTGTGTGTGTGTGTGTGTGTGTGTGTGTGTGTGTGTGTGTGTGTGTGTTAACATTGCTCCTGTTTTTTTTAGGTCAGGAAAAGGGAGATTAAATTACGACTTATATTTCATTTTCTGAAATCTGTAATAATCCGTTTATATAGTAAAAGCTTCTTCTGCTTGCACCGTTTCCTCTTTGAGAGCAGGTGATTAATGGGGCTATACAATTTCAATGAAAACACTGTGCTAAAGCTCTGCCAAATCTTCTGTACATAACCTGAACTAAAACTATCATCCCACCGGTATTCAGCAACTTTTAGACACTTGGTAAATTCAGACTATAAAAATAATTTCAGTGCTTTTTCCCATAGTCTTCAGGACTCAAAATAACCCGTTTTAATTTCCAAAAAGTCTGCCAACATTGCAGTTTACATGCCACAAGCAGTCCTGAGGAAGACAGTACATTGTGCTGTAATGAGCAGTAGATTACTACTGAATGCAACAGATGGCAGTTAATTGTACACTGACAATATCCGTGGGTAATAAGGGTACAGATCTAATGACTGGGACTTTTAACGACCTTCTTACTGATCAGTGACATCATGGTTTTGAATTGATTCTAGTTTAATTACAGATTCTAAATATACAGAGGTTTTATGATGAGTGATTACACAGGAAGGACACCTACCGAGGTTGTGCGCCATTCAGAATTGAACTGAGAATGCATTTTATATTCTTATTCAATTCCAGAATTTGAACTGAATTTGAATTGAAGCTGCAAACAAGATGCAGAACTGTAATTCAAATTTGGATGTAAGTACAAATAAAATGAATAGCAAATTCAAAGAAATGCATACAGTATAACTGTTTTAAGTGTAAAAGTTAAAGTTTTATAGGACTTGTAGATAAATAGATTATTTTATTTCAACACAATAAATGATTTAAATTAATAAATTATCTTTTCTGGAGCAGGGAGGAAGAAAACTTAATTTTCCAGAATGCATTACCGGTGTTGATTTTCTTTCAAATTCCAATTCAACACCCTGTGGTTTGAGGCCAATTCAATTTATAGTTTGAAATCAAGTGGAAATACAACAAATTGGATTTCTTAAAGCAGAAGTGATGCTTTTACCAAGTCTGGGGGTATTTGTGTCTAGGTTGTATTGTTTTAAAGCTACATTTATGCTTGTGAATATTAAAGGCATGATCTATGTTGCTAAGATCTGTATTTTTTTCCATTTTGTTATTGCTAAGACATCAAATTCAGTGGACCTAAAGCAGATAACTGAACAGTCCTTTCTTACTGTTTGTCAGATGTTACATCCTATTGTGTGGGGACTGTGATTGATATTTCTGCCCTGGACTATCCTAGGGGTGATCATTAAGAGGAAGAGTGGAGAAATCCCATGTCCCCTTGCTGTGGAGGCCTTTGCTGCACATCTGAGTTACATCTGCAAATACGATGACAAGTACAGCAAGTGAGTTTGACTAATTAAACGGTTGAAAATTCTGTTATTAATTACTCATGTTCACGTCATTCCAAATCCAAACCCGTAAGACTTTCGTTCATCTTCGGAACACAACTGAAGATTTTTAATGAAATCTGAGCGCTTTCTGTCCCTCCACTGACCTACACAAATACCACTTTCAAGCTCCAGAAAGGTAGTAAAGACATTTTCTCCAACGTGCGATCATGCAACATCTGCTCTTGCGTCCAGGTTTGTTTGTTACAATAAAAACGCACAGACACAGAGCGGCCAGAGAAACGGAGGAGCGACTGCTGTAAGGCGTTTGTGCAAAACTGCAGAAAAAGTGCGGGTGTTGAACCCTCTCACCGGGAAAAGTGTATTAAAAAGTGTTAAAACACCCACATCCCCCGACGGCCCTGCTTGCGTCAACACAACACGCATGCATTGTGATGCTCTCATGAACGCTCGTTGGAGATGAACATTTTGCTAATAAAGTGGTAAATTGTTTTTTGCGCCAAACAAAGCATGCGTGTCATTTCATAAAATTAAGGTTAATTCACCTTAAGTAATAATTCACATGGATTACTTATGATGTCTTTACTACCTTTTATGGAACTTGAAAGTGGTAGTTGCGTAGCTGTGAATGGAGGGACAGAAATCTCTCAGATTTCATCGTGTTCTGAAGATGAGCGAATGTCTTATGGGTTTGGAACGACATGAGGGTGAGTAATTAATGACTGAATTTTCATTTTTGGGTGAACTAAACCTTTAAGTTTTACAATGACCCCTTAGAGCCCTTACTTTGTACATGGATTTGATAGTTCACTAAACTCATGGTTTCCAACTAGGTATTTCATTTTCCACAAGCCTAATAAGACCTGGCAGCAAGTGTTTTGGCTGACCATCAGCATTGCCATCAACAACGCCTATATTCTGTACAAGATGTCAGATGCCTACCACGTAAAGCGCTACAGCCGAGCGCAGTTCGGCGAGAGGCTGGTCAAGGAGCTTCTGGATATGGACGACTGCTCACCCACTCAGTGAAAGGATTCGCATGCTGTCTCAAACCCACCCACGACAACTCATTCATACTAACATGCTCAAATAAAATTGCATTCTGCACTTCAGGGTCATTTTGAATGAACAAACCCTACACATAAAACAAAATGTGCCAATTCTGGTTAAAAAAGGGATGTTTCCCATTTAAACTCACATTTATAACCCCATTTGGCCATTTGACAAGTCTTTCTGGATACTACAGGACTGTTGTACATATGTCACATAACACTTGCTGCATGAGAAACACAATAACGTGCCCTTTGTAGATGTTCATTGATTTTTATCAATAGAGTTCCAGTAATAGTGTTGACGTAGTTTTGAACCCTGAGGTAAAATGTTTTGTGAATTTTTGTGAGCAGCATATCCAACATACAGCACTGATAAATATACTGTTTATACTTGGTTATTGAGGTGTTTTATCAGCAAAACGAGAATGTAATGCAATTCACATGTTAGATCACAGGACATAGTAGATGTTCTCCCACATATCTGGGCTTTTTTCTATTTTATATCACTTAATATTTATGATCTTTGACTTTTTTTAAAAGGCAACAACATTAGTGATGTATAATGCCACACAGATCCCGAATCTCCCGATGAACGTGGCACTACTACTACGCTTTCCCAGTCTTTTTTGCACTTGGAAGGATTCGCAAAAGTCACTTAACTAGGATATTTTCAGTAACATTGATCCCAAATTAGATTTCCCATCAAATCTGTATTCAACATAACATATGTCTGCCTTTTTTATTAATATCCATATCATTTTGTCAATGAAATTATGAATCTAGAAGAGCCCAATATACAGTAGTATACCAAAAATAATGTAAATATGATTTCTAATAATTCATTGATATATTTTTATTATGTGTAATTTTAATTGATTATCTAGGGGCATTGATGCGAATGAATAAAAGAAAAATGAATGGAACTATAAAAGACTTGAACTAGAATGTTTCTCTGTCTGTAACTGGGTGGTTTTATGTGGTCTTTCGTTGTTCCAGAATATCAAAAGATAAATTCGCCATGCAGCTATATTGTAACTGTGGTAATGACGGATACAATCGCAGCGCATGGTCCAATTTGTCCCTTAAAAGTCCTGAAGTAGATTCATTTTAGAAGAATTCCCTCAGGTAATGCGTTTAGTCAAGCATCTCCCACTGCATCACTGTTATAGTCATACTGGATAATGACCACTGTAAGGGACAGAGGTACTATTGTGAGTGAATTTGTGTCTTTGACGTCCCAGACATGCTTATTTCCTTGGCCTTTTTTTAATTTACAAACTGTGCCATCACCTGCGTTTTTTTCTTTGTACCGAGTGAAACGATGCAGACTAACAAACCAATTTGGATGCATCTACTGAACGTCACTTAAAAACATTCTTTTGAAGTTTTGTTTTCAGTCTATACAAATCTGTACAAAGTGTCTACTTTGTAATGTCAGCTGCATTCTTCACAACAATAGATACGCCATATTTTATACCTGCATCTTTTGTTTTAAATTGAGACTAAAGCAATGTTGTATCACTTATACTGTAGGTGTGCTCATAGACATGATTGTTTTGTGTGTCATGAATGTAGCAAACATTTTCTACTACTAACCTAATCTACAAATACATAGTCAATATACTAACACATACAATTCAGGCGATAACTGCCACTTGTGCTTATCTAATATAAAATGCAACAGATGATTTTTGAGATTGCATATCCGTGTTTTCCAGAGCATCTTTTGGGTGTTTGCACCGCAGTGGGAATTATTTTAATCAGGCAGAGTGAACCGTAATGGTGTGAGAGAGATGTTTGACCTTATCTTGGGTGACCTCAGGGTTTTGTAACTACAACATCTACTGTTGTGCAATATATCGTAGGAGATCGGTTCAGGTGCTATGAACATCTCTGCCAAGAACATACTCTGTAAGCCAGAAACTGGTCGGTATGATTTTAATGAAAGCTCTTGCTGGTGCAGTGCATTAGGGAAAAAAAAAAAACCTTCCAATAAGCAAAGTTTCTGCTTTTGCACTGGCCGCTAACATTGTACGATATACTTTAAGGTTGCTTCTTGTGGCATGATAGCAGGTTAAAAAAAAAGTCCTTTTAATAACAGAACAGCTATTACAAATATAATACTTATTTACTGGACCAAACTCCTCAATATCTGGTCAGTTTAACAAGAACCCAGTGTTGGAAGTGTATCTAATTTCATGTATGAATGTTGTGAAAGTTCCGTGTCTTGCTGTAAAATGCTTGGTGTTCCTTCACTTGTCTTCTCACTGTGAATGTTGAAATGATTAAGCTGTATGTATGTGAGAGTATCTATGTGATGTTCATACCCTCACTGTATGTCAACCTGTGCGCCACCTTCCCGCGTCTATGTGAGTTTACACCAATTTGCACACTAATAAATGTTTATACAAATATATATCTTTTTTTCTACAGTCTTGGTTGCATCATTCAGTGCACTAATCATAGAAGCGCGTCAGTCTCAAATATGTCCAGGTCACATTTCACATAAATAAAAGTACAGAAAATAAAGTATAGTGATAGAAACCGTTACATTATTTTCAGGGCAATTAAGCACATTTTGCCCATTCGTTAATACGGTCTAATTTTTAAGGAGAAGTTTGGAGGTTTCTTATTGCCGTAGATACATTTTTGTTTGTTTTTTTTACACAACTTTTAGTATTACATTTTTGGAATGATTTTTAAATTAATAAAAGGTTCAAATTAAAAGTAGTACTTGCTACAGGAACATGACAAAAAAATGTATATATGAATTAAAATATACACACTCACCTAAAGGATTATTAGGAACACCTGTTCAATTTCTCATTAATGCAATTATCTAATCAACCAATCACATGGCAGTTGCTTCAATGCATTTAGGGGTGTGGTCCTGGTCAAGACAATCTCCTGAACTCCAAACTGAATGTCAGAATGGGAAAGAAAGGTGATTTAAGCAATTTTGAGCGTGGCATGGTTGTTGGTGCCAGACGGGCCGGTCTGAGTATTTCACAATCTGCTCAGTTACTGGGATTTTCACGCACAACCATTTCTAGGGTTTACAAAGAATGGTGTGAAAAGGGAAAAACATCCAGTATGCGGCAGTCCTGTGGGCGAAAATGCCTTGTTGATGCTAGAGGTCAGAGGAGAATGGGCCAACTGATTCAAGCTGATAGAAGAGCAACTTTGACTGAAAGTCAGAATTTGGCGTAAACAGAATGAGAACATGGATCCATCATACCTTGTTACCACTGTGCAGGCTGGTGGTGGTGGTGTAATGGTGTGGGGGATGTTTTCTTGGCACACTTTAGGCCCCTTAGTGCCAATTGGGCATTGTTTAAATGCCACGGCCTACCTGAGCATTGTTTCTGACCATGTCCATCCCTTTATGACCACCATGTACCCATTCTCTGATGGCTACTTCCAGCAGGATAATGCACCATGTCACAAAGCTCGAATAATTTCAAACTGGTTTCTTGAACATGACAATGAGTTCACTGTACTAAAATGGCCCCTACAGTCACCAGATCTCAACCCAATAGAGCATCTTTGGGATGTGGTGGAACGGGAGCTTCGTGCCCTGGTTGTGCATCCCACAAATCTCCATCAACTGCAAGATGCTATCCTATCAATATGGGCCAACATTTCTAAAGAATGCTTTCAGCACCTTGTTGAATCAATGCCACGTAGAATTAAGGCAGTTCTGAAGGCGAAAGGGTGTCAAACACAGTATTAGTATGATGTTCCTAATAATCCTTTAGGTGAGTGTATAAATGCAACTATAGCATTTGTTGTACGGTCTTATTTTAAAAATGCCACATACTGTAAATTTAAATATAATTTACAATGCAAAGATTGTCCTTGAAGTAGAACATGACTGATTTTTATGCAGTTATTTTTCCTTTTAGTTTTGTTAATATGTGAAAACACTAAAGGACACTGGATATGTATATAATTTTTTTTTATTTAAGTTAATTATTTTTTGTCATTCAAACTTTCGCAATATCTATAAAACAATGAACAAATACAAGCGCTGTACAGTTGACCAAATCACTATAACTGCAACTGAATGTGTAAATGTACATGCATGGACATACATACTGTATATACACACATATACACTATTACAACTGTTGACCCCATGCTGTTTCCTTTGCCGTTTAATGCAACATCAAGATCTTCCTAAAATTGGCTTTTGAGGAAACTAAAGAGACAAAAAAGTTGGGGTCACATGTCCTTCATTAACTAAAAATGAAACGGTTCTAGTCTGGATTAGAAGTTTCCATATTCAATCAAACAGCAAATGACTTTGGCACACTGTGCTATGTAAACATTTCATCCAATTCAAAGATTAGCCATCGCGTATTGCTCCAAATTTGGCTGAGTTCTTCAAAAAAAAAAAAAAAAAAAAAAAACATTGTTCAAAGCCCAAACTTTAAACCATTTCATAGGCTTCTCCTTTTATGGAGAAAGGTGGTGTGATTCACTATGGCAAAAGTGCAGTCCACATCTACACTTGCTTTCCCATCTGACTACAGGAAACCTGATGACGCTACAGAACACGGGCAATAAAATACTGGTAGGTGGACTGATTTTCTCCCTAAAGGCCACACAATCTCTGCCCAGACTCTGAAACATCAAGACAAAGAGTCTTCCATGTGTTTCTGTTGCCGTCTTCATACTCACTAATGGAGAACTGAGATTCTGGGACAACACAGGGTGGTGCAGACGAATCGAACGTATACAAGTCTAAGATTAACATAACACTTACTGCTGATACATGAGGAGAGCTGACCGAAAGGCAGTCAGAGACTCATTTAGTCTGGATTTCCTAGCCTACAATAAGTTAGTCAGAATGCTACGCCGTTATACATGAAAGGTAGGTGGGTTAACTGATTCGGTTTCACATATCACAGGCTTCTTTGTCTGTTGGATTTACAGTAACAAGTTCTGTTAAGATCAACTGAAGTACCACAATAATTCACAAGGTTTGGATGTGAAAAAAGTATTTTGGGCGATGAATTAAATGGTAATTAAAAAGACACACAAACAAACCGTGTTGCGTTTCTCCATTGTGAGTCCAGATGCTTCTCAAACACGTTTTGAAAGCTGCTTAGAAACACACTTGCACGCACACACACAAACCCCCACCCTCATATTGTCTTTACAGTATCATGGATAACAAAGGCAGTAACTTTTAACCATGAAAAGAAGAATGAGAATGCTCAAGTAATGACATACTGTGCCACGTTTGGCCGAAGCTGCTGAGAACCATGATTGATCTTGAGAATAAAACATCCAGGACTTTAAGGAGGCAGGAAAGGAGCCTTTCCAACACCCATGTTATGATCCAGAACACGTACTGCACATAGTCAGAAGAAATCATGGAAGATGAGGAGTAATAGACACATCCATCTTTGTTCAAAACAAAGACGGGAGCAAAGCTTCAGATCAGCCTCTGCTTGGAGTTACCAGGTTATTATTATTTTAGATAATACACTTGGCGAAGTAAATAAAGGCTACATAGAATTAAGAAATAAATGATTACTGAGAAAAATGTGGCTGAGAAACATTTTTTTGTGTTTGAAGACATGTTTTAGATTTGTTAGCAGCCAGTGCTACAGTAAGTGAATCCAGCAGTCACGTTCTGTACAATGCCTCGGTTCTCCTTCAGAACACACCAGGGGCCCTTACGGAAAGCGGGTTGAATCTTTACACATTGCACCTTTAACAGAAAAAGACAGATTGACAATTTTATAAGAACTAGAAAATAACAAAAATGGTCTCTTGGTTTTTTTTTTTTTTTTTCTCCGCTCTTCTTGCGCGCGTGCGCCGTGAGCTGAAAAGCACGGGGTTGTGTGCCGCTGTCCTCCACGGTGCAAGTGTGTCTGTGTTGGTGCACGCAATAAATGAGTCCTCCCCTCAATCCCATGAGCCCTCAAATGAAACCAAACCCAAACTACAACAGTCTTGAAATCCAGTCCGATCACAGCGCAGGAAGGGAGCCTCCATCAAACGTCATTTACATTCAACAATATTGGTAATGTGACTACAAAAATGAAAGGAAAAGAAAATGTGCTGGAATTCAAGAAAATGAGACATGAAAATGCGAAAAATAAGAAAAAGACAAAAAGAAAATGGATCCTTTGCATCGGAAAATGGGAAGAAAAACTCCAAAAATGGATCCGATACAGTTTAGACACTTAAAAGATTCACTTTCCAAGAGCTGGACAATAGATGAAACAGTGAGGTATATAGTTAGATGGAAATAGTCATCATCATCTTGTTTGTGTTTTCATTGCCCGTGGTCCTAAAGGACCACCAGACCGCACCGTGGCGGCCCTGAGTCTGTATCTGGGCAGCGATTATCTCTGAGGGGCGAGTGCGTGCCCAACATGGGCTGTCCGAGGGCGAGAAGGGGAGGGCTGGGATGGTCGGTGTCAAGCTACGGCTGCAGGTTGAGAGTGAACTTCCACTGCTGGGTGAGCGACGGACTGCACACCTCCACCGTCAGACCGCCGTTCCGCGCACTCCGGCTGTCCAGGCATAGATTGCTGCCAACGTGCCGCAGTTTAGAGTTGTTGTCGATCTGCTCCCATTTCTGCAACAGAGAGATAGCGATGATAATGTTGAAAATCTGAGCAGCAGCGCTTCCTCTAAACCCCTGCTTTGAGCACAGCATGCTCACCTGTCTGCTGTCATTCTCCCTGCAGCCCTGCAGTTTGATCTGTGAGCCAGCAGTGCGATCCACCACCGTCAGGCAAAGGTCCATGTGTTTTACTGATTTGTCTTTAGTCAGGGCCCATTCCTGTTCATCAGACATGTGCAGTAAATGCGTTAATTCCACATAAAATCTACACAGAACTTGAACAAAAAACAGTTTGGTGAGATGCTGCCACTTTCTAAATGAATATGGTTAAGGTTACAAGAGATACTTTTGAAATAGAAAATATGTACATGGGTGCTTTCACACTTGATATGATGGCTTGGTCCGAACCAGAGATCGATTGCTCCTCCCTTCTCTTTCCCCCGCTGGTCTCTGATCACATTAAGTCCAAACCGCAGTATCAAACGCGCTAGTGTGAAAGCACCCTAAGTGTGATGAACCCTTTAAATCCCTCAGACCTTCACACTGTGAGAAGGTAAAAGCTGGTAAAGTAATCCAGAAAGTACCGTGTGGCCCTCACCGATACGTCACTCACCTTCCACAAGTGTATCATTCCTTTAAAACCAACCCAAACTCCCTGGCGAGTCCATCACCCAGTGTTTAGATGCCACACCAGACATAAGAAACGTGTGTTCAGTACCTGAGATCGGATTGGTACCTGATTGCCCCCTGCGTTGTGGCACTCGTACACCCCCACCACACCATCAGCAAAGTGCCCCAGTGTGTCCAGACAGTTCTGGCCCTGCTGTAGTGCTCCAAAGGCTATGTCCTGATGATCTGGGACCCTAATCAAGACAGAAACATCAAGTTAGGTATGATTAAGCTACCTTTGAAATGTAGTCTCTGGTTGCAGACTGAAAGGATTCCAAAAGCTATTTTTATTATTCTCAGGTCATACACTCACCGTAACTCAGGATAGACGTTCTCCAGGTACCACTTAAATGGTTTGCAGCCTAACCTCTTCTTCATTTCCAGCCTGCTTTGAATGCTGCAAATGATGAGGAAAGTTAGTCATGTGGAGTTCATTGCAACTGTCTAAATCAGGGGCATTCAATTAAAGTTCCAAGAGGTCCAGAAATTTCCTTTCCAGCAGAAGTCCGGAAAATACTTTTTAAAAATACATTTTATACATCTGGCTTATGTACTTTGTACTTAGTACTTTGAAAAAGAAAGTTTTTGTACTTAGTACTTTGTACTAGTACTTTAAAAAAGAAAAAGTCCTAAACACTCAAAATAGTCAAAGGATGAGAATCTTGGGCCCCAAGAGTTTTTTTTTTTCCCTACCAATATTTACCAAAATAAAGGTAAATACTGTATTTCTCCCAACTGGATATAAATATAAAAAGGTTAGATTAGATGTTTTGTCAAGCTAATAGAAGGCCTTGGGACGGTTGACCTCTTAAGAAAAGTATGGACCAATTTTTTTTTTCTCTCAAAGTAATTAACTATTAAAAACAAACAACGTACATAATCTAATAATCAAAACTCATCATGAGGACAAAACAAAGATAACCAGTCATTTCAAAAGTAAATCTCTAAATAATTTTTCCAAATTATAACATTGTTTACTATGAAATGCTCTTAATATGCCGTTTAATAATTCTAAAAGTATGGGAAAAAACGAAAATGCCTAAAGGTGCCACGTGTTAACTTGTCACAAACCTGGTTTAGTTAAACGGTTGGAGTCATCTGTATGGATCAATAGAAATTATTGTATTTACTGCATTCTCTTATTCTGCAGTGTTTTTGTAAAAGTATATTTTGCTGCTCACAGTGTTTCTGCTACTGCTGTTAAAATAACGCGTCGTCTGCAGCTCTTAATGTGGCACTTTACATATTTAGCGGGACACAGCAGCAAAGCGCACAGAACGGAAAAGGCTTGAGCGTGTTGGGCTCTAGATAAAAATATTATAGAGGGTCATATTTTTAACATGTAGCAGTGAAAGATCATTACTGTACACGACCCTGAGCGCTTGTGGTGCTGCTCACTTTAAACTGTAGAAACCGTAATTATGTAAGATGGCCCAATTGAGAGACCAATGAGCTTCTCATGGTAAAGATGGTCAAAAGGTGGTCCTACTCTGTTCCAGACTTTTCTCTTATGTATAATATTTGTCAATTAAGACAGATACACACTTACTTGCCATAGGGCACATTACGGGCTGAGGGCACAGCAGCATAGTAGAAATTCTTGAAATCATCCATCCAAACTTCCGCCGCTCGCCTTGTGTTCCTATAAAGACAAACGCAAGCACGAGATTAAACTATACATCTTATATAGCAACACCGATGTTCTGCTAATGACCATAACATGTCCACTACATTACTAAATCTAACTTCAACACTAATGGACCTTCTGCAGCACATTACTGGGTGCTTTATAATCATGACAGAATGTCACTTTAAATTTCAACTGCACTGCCTTACAACAGCCCACTAATCACTGGCTGCAGTGCTGGATTCACCCACTGGATGGAGTACGTGAACCAGACTACTAAAGGGCCCTTTTTGCTTCAACAAATCACAAAACATAAGATAAATAAAAATTGTTCTTTGGCTACTGTTCCCAAAAATATTTTTTTGTAATTTGTAAATAATAATTTAATTATAAATGTCTTTACAGCAGTGGTTCTCAAACCTGTCCTGGGGACAAACACCACTGCACATTTTGTGTGACTCCCTCGTCAGACACACCCAGTTCAAGTCTTGCAGTCTCAATTAATAAGATGAGTTGAATCAGGTGTGTTAGATGAGGGAGACCAGGTTGAGAGGTTGAGAACCACTGCTTTACGGTCACTTTTGATCAATTTAATGCATCCTTGCTGAAAAAAAGTATCAATTTCATTCAAAAATGGTTATTAATCCCACTTTTTTTAATTATAATATAATATAATATAATATAATATAATATAATATAATATAATATAATATAATATAATATAATATAATATAATATAATATAATATAATATAATATATGGTGGATACCTGGCAAACACAGTGCCGCTGCCCCCTGGGAATGTGTATGGATGCTGTTTCCTGAAGACATGACCCACTCGACTGCAGGGAATGATCTCCAGGCTGCCTCCGCACTGCCAGACCCGAAATGAGATTTCTGAGAAGCACAACAGCGGTCAGAGATTAATAAGACACATCATATAACATCATATAAGTGTGTGACATCTAAACAAACAACAACACTCCTCCTCTGTGAAACTTGGTCTTTGCAAACTTCTTAGACGCATGCAAAATACTAAGTTTTTCCAGGCTGAAGGATAAATTTCAAGAGTTCTTGTAAACTTTTTTCCACAAGCAGCACAGCTGAGAAAAGTGCTGTGTTTGTGGAATGAGTCGGAATTTCTTTCAGAATCCATCGTGCCACAGACATTATGTCAAAACCTGAAAAACTCCACCTCATTGAGTTTTAAAAAGCAATAGTTCTTCTGTGGTGACCTGAATTGCCCCTTAGATGGGCACATTACTTTCTGGCTGAGTAAGGCATTATCTCATACAATCTAATGATAGAAGTATCATGTTCCCATATTCAGTATTCATATACGGTGGCGCCACAAAGTATGTGAACACTTAAGCCACACTCGTGACACAAATCCATGAATTTCAATGCATTAAATTAAATTAAACCATGTGGCCTTTGTAAACAATCAAAGCTAGACTTTTCAAACATGAGCCATTTTTGCATGTGACCAACTGGCCCTAAAAGTCACACTGCCTTCAAACCCTCATAAATAGATCCTACTTACAAGCTCATAAGCAGCAATTCCAAAGTGATATGCATTCAAGTGACTTTAGTAGGAATAAAAATGAATGCATTAGACAATATTACAATTTCTTTGTCTTTTTGGACAATCTGCCTGTCCCAGCACAACAGATGAAATACAGGGCATTTAGAGAAATAAAGCCTCCACTCACCGAGATTCTCTCCGCCCCACACGTCCATCATCATGTCATACTTCCCCAGCTCTTCAAAGTAGTTCTTATCCATTACAAAGAGGCCACCGGCAATCATGGGAGTCCTGGACAACATAATGCAAAATATGAAATATTAGATGAGATCAAACTAACTTAGAACTTGCATACTTCATAGAACTTGGTTTCTATAAAATATATACCAAGTAATTATCTCACACACTGGCGAAGTGTTTTGTTTTAGTGGCCATTTGCGCCTTTACAAAACTCATTTTACTCTCTGATACTGTGATAGAGCAACCTGATCAGAGCCCCATAAACAAAGTCATTAAACAACACTGGAATCATTAAACAAGAATGCAGAGTGCTGTGTCATGAAGACTTTTACACAACACGTCTCAAATGCACTGTCAAGAGAATCTGCACTGTTTATTATCTTAATGTACTTTTAATGCACTCGCTGCACGGTGATTGAGATTTCACATCACAGCAACGCACCGTCCATACAATCTCCCATTTCGGTCGCTTTACACCTTACTTTCTCTTTCCCACTCGCTTTTAGTTAATGATTCGAGTCGCTCCCTGGAGGATGGCCCTTTTACAAACAAGCAAGCAAGTACATGGACAAACTTCTTGTTTTGTTTTTTCATGGGATCCTTTTCTCATGTTGACACAGAACTTTACATTAGTTTGTTGTGCAATGTTTGAGAGCATAGAAGTTGGACAAGGAAATCCAAGAACTTCAGCAATCTGTGTTGTTATTGTTACCTAAAACAATTAAAAACCTTTTTCTGAAATAAATTAAATGATAAAGATTAGACAAGCACAATGTTTTTATAAAACTGAAAATATATAAATAAAAGCTAATCCTGCTAATATTAATGAATAGTATTCTCCCACTTTATATTAGGTGGCTTTAACTACTATGTACTTACATTTAAATTAATTATTTGATACAATGCACTTATTGTGTACATGCATGTTTTTACATCGTACTTACATTTAAAAAAAAATACCTGCATGTAATTACATCTGTAATTAATTTCTGTAGTTACATTCCACTGTTGACACTTCCCTTACACCTAACCCTACCCTTAAACTTACCCATACCACCACACCTGTCCCTAACTTTACCCGTATCCCACCTCAATATCAGCAGAAGTGTACAGCAATACAATATGAACACAATAAGTACACTGTACTTGTTTTTTGATGCAAGTACAGTAGTTAAAGCCACCTAATATAAAGTGGGACCAATATTATAATAGTATATAAATAATACTGCCAGTAATTCAAACAGCAAATAAAACTATTTGCATTTCCTTAAGGAAACACCAGTGCTCGTAAGTCAGTAAAATAATAATGTTAGGCAAAATTAACCAAATAATCCTGGATATATACCCGCTGATTTTTGAAAACCAATCACAGTTCAGTATGCAAATATAACAATGACATCATCCTTCGTATTCTATCAGCACTTGTCAGTTTGGCGATAGATTGCACACCTATAGTATAGTTTGTATAAGAGAGTCTGTACATTAAGCAATTGACAATTAATTAAATTAATTAGAGAAAGTGTGAGAAAGATAAAAAGCAGCTTCCAAGTCGGCTAACAGCCATAAGATGATTTGATGATCATAAGACATTTGAAAAGCAGATATTTAAGAAAAGAAGAATTCTTACTTGATAGGAGCAATGGGGTTTCCTTGCCGTGCCCGTCTTTGTTCCAGGGTCATGTAGTCCCATTTAAAAACTAGATTCCAATCAAACCCTGGATAAAGATTAGACATTACATTAGGGATGAAGTCTGATTTTAAATGTAGGTTCAATGCCCTGCTCAGCAATGTGTCAGGTTAAGTGAAGCATATTAATGATAGGAAGGGGAGCATATTAATGATACTGTAATTTCACTGATAAAAATACTGAGGGCTTCGTACAGAATAGCATCCTACAATATTATTTTAACATTATGTAACATGTACTGTACATTGTGCGCAGTTGGCAAATGTTTGCATGCAACATTTCTTTCCACGAAAACACATTTAGCATAAAACTGGCTTAAAACCACATTTGCATTTCCAGTAGGAAATACCAGTGCTTGCCAGACAGCAAGAGAATAGTATTTGAAATAACTGAGTTTTAGGCTTTTGTTTTGTGTAAATGAAATGCTGTATTCATAAACCTTGCTGTTGCCTCAACACTTGACTTATTTTCCACAAAATGTCTTGTTTTCTGTAGGCTGTACAAAAGAATCAACATTCAGGGCCCTATTTTCACAATCTGAGCACATAGTCTGAAGTGCATGGCGCAGATGCACTTAGGGTGTCTCCGAATCCACTTTTGCTAGTTTAACAACGAATGAGAAGAAAAAAAAAAAAAAGTCGGCACGCCAGGCGTACGGTCCAAAAGGATTGTACCTAGTCTCTTAATGAGTCATGGGTGTGTTTTGGGCATAATGTGCAATAAACCAATCAGAGTCTCCACTCCCATTCCCTTTAAAAGCCAGTTGCGCTTGCACCATGGTGTATTCGCAACGTGGCGGAATTTGTGAGCAGAGAGACTGAACGCTTCTCCAGACAGGAATCCTTTTATTTTTAATATTTAAAATACACGCCCCTGTGTGTGTAATAAGCAGAGTAAGCGTGTTGTGCACCCACCTATAGGTGCACATTACTAACGTGCCCCTTAGATAACAAAAAAAGGATGCGCTATTGACTTTTTTGGTCAATGGTGCAGTCGTTTTCAGTTGCCTCAAAATAGCAATGCCAACAATGCGCCCGAAATCACCCCATTTTCAGGGCGCGAGTGCATTTGCTATTTAAATAACGTGGGGCTAGACGTGAAAATGATAACTGCATCAGGCTGAAACTAGCAAAAAAAATACTTGCGTCGCATTGCGCCGGGTATATGATAGGGCCCATAATGTGACACTAGGTAGCTTTAGATGGTTAAATATTAAGGCGGATAGAGTGCTGAATATTTCATAAAATGTATGTTTCAAATTTCTTAAGCAAACAGATACAAAACCTACAAAAGTTTAAACCGGTTATGCATTTTAAGGGTTAAGTGTTTAAAAAGCATTTCCAAAATCAAAATGTAGCATACCAAAAGCCGCGGGAACTTTCCCCAGGAACTAGGGACTTTAGGGTGGTACACGCACACAGTGTTTTGATCGCAGGAACTAGGGTTTAAATAAAATTCCGGGTTAAAAATTCTCCCTCAAAACGGCCCTGCTTGCGAGGCAGTACTCTGGGACATGGACGCTGAACATGCTGATTGGTTCACACAGCATTTAATTTCAACCTAAAAGTGTGTTACGGTGCATGCAGTAAGAGTTGTTTGCTATTCGAATCAACAATGGAGTTAAAAAAACAAAATGGACCAATGACGAGGTTCAGGCTTTATTAAGCTTATATGTGGAGGACGAAATCCAGTGGGCTCTGGAAAGTCGCGCACAGTCTACCGTCACTGGAATAATCTTCATGGTACTTTAGACAGCAATGGAAACACAGACAGAAGCAGGTCTGGAAATGGGAAATGGGCCTAAAGTAACTTTTACTACCGTTTAAAATGTTTTGGTATGGTTTTACATATTACTTAAAAAATAAAACAATTAAAAATGTAGCATACAGTAAATACTGTGTGCAGTAGTCAGCACTCCATTCTGAACATATTCTGAAAGAAGGGAGAAAATGCTAGATGAACAGCACTATGCTTCATACATTTGAGGAGAAAGTCTGAATGCCACTTAACCAGCACATAGACCTCATGTAACCAGTGTTAAATGAGGAAAAAGCCTACATAAATAAAATGATATGTATAGCCCATGCTGTTTTATAAAATACAGTGAAACCGACATAGATCGATCCATTTTCATATTTCCCACTGCATCCAGAAGCCTCGGAGCTCAGAGGAAAAGCTATTCCACTCAGAGATAGAGCGCCATTATGCCTAAAACCCCCAGACAAAAATCAATCAAACGCTTTCCATTCCAAAAGGACATTTCCTCTTTTTGAGATTCATCATGCTCTCTCACACATGCTCATCATTCTCTCTGTATTGCTCTCACTCCAAACATGCATTTAAACATCACACACATTATAGTCCTGCACATGAAATATAACAAGTGACATCTGCTGTATTATCCACATGCATGAAAGGACGCAATCATATCACATACACACAAACAGCTCAGGATAATGATTTCACTGTTGTGTTAAAAAAGAGCTGATGAAAGATTTACCTCCTTTAAGATCTGCAGATGCCCCCACATACTGGAAATTGTCCATGTTAATGACATCTATGATGGGTGACACAACCCGAGTCTTATCCTGCAGAGAAGAATAAATGATGTGAAGCTGGGTTGACAGTACAATGACAGTTAGAGTACAAGCATATGAAAACAGATTTCATCTCACATCTCTGATGCAATGCATCCTTTAAAGATGTAGCAACTGATAAGAGACAATAGAATTAAACCAGAATTAAAAACGCTGAAAGTCCTGACGCATGCTGATCACGGAATTAAGAAATGTGCACTGCGCTGCCATTACGAATCACGGCAAATCCATCAGAAATACCTAGGAAAATCCCATTAATCTCGTGAGCTTCGCTGACACATCACTGGAGTATTTAAAGTCAAGTACCATGAGTTAACACTCCAGAAGAGACAGGCAATCAAATCGACGTGACAGGCATGGAGAATTTAACACTAAATATAAATGTATTGCTCCTCAGACATTGCTCCAATATTCATCATGACAATTCTGGGACACACTGACAAATCAAATCATTCCAACAGTGGCTTCACTTCTGAATTAACAAATTCATTTGTCACAGTGATGTAATGTTTCCACATGGCAATTTTTATATATTTTTGTAAATATGGTTTGTTATATAAATGCAACACATTAATAAACCGATAAATCAATACATTGATTTAATAAATTAAATTTATATTTATATGTTATTATCTTTAGTTATTTGTGAAAGACAAATTGTTTTGCTGAATGAAAACATGCTTCGATTATTGTTAACTTGATTTTTACTGTATTTTACTTTTTGCGTTAAACCTTTTGAAACAACAAAATCACTGTTCGGTTAAAATGATAGTTCCTGTGATTGAAAAATAAAACATTTTAACAATTAAACACCAAATTAAGGCAATTTAATAATAATACCTAAACTTTCTCTAAATATGGGTAAAAACCATGCATAACAGTAGTCATATTTAACATCATCTATATGTCTAGTGACGAAAAAAAATTCTGAAAGTAAAAAAAAAAAAATTGTTCTCACACAATTGAGCCTACTCAGTGAATGGTACAAAAATGACAGTAATTTGTTTTCTAAATTATACCAAGGCAAATTTTGCCTATAAACGAAATGGTTGTCACAACTATTGGCTTCATTAATACACGTTTAGCAAATAGCAATATATAAATAAAAATGAATATAATCAAAACTTAAATTTTTGGGGCTATATCGCTGAGACCCATGTACATTCACTGGAAATTCACTGCATGGTCGGCATGTGGTTTGTATTAAGACGAGTACTGATATAAAACTGGAATAACTCAACCTGATGAGTGGATGCAACAAGTGGAAAAATAATATCAAAAAACATTAAAAACCGATTCAGTAGGAGTTCTGCTCTTTACCAGACACATACGTTTTCAATTAAAATAATTATTTCACTTCAACATAAGTTCTGTGTAAAGGTACTTTTCCAGAACAACATTTAATTCATGCTCTGTATAATCATCATCATGAGATGCTCTGATAAATTATGGGGTCACTAACTTCACAATTTGCTTATGTGCTTATCTGGGTCATCCAATTGGAAATGAAAACACCTAACAATATAAATGGGGTTATGAAACTTCTTACTACATTTATGCCTGTAATTTGTACTTTCAGTGTCTTGTTCTCCTGCTCCCTGTTATTTATTTTGTGAGTCAAAAGCCTTGCGGTAATAGAGTAATTATGTGTGCCTAGGGATGGAACTGAAGCAAATATTTCTTTAAGGTCAGTCTGATCCTGAACCAGACCGGACCTGCACATCCACCATTGGGGTGTTTACACTTGCATTCAACACCTGTGCACACACACACACTGAGGTCTTATCAACACGCTCTACATGTTTTACTAACACACAGTGTTGGATGGCACTAGTTTCCCTCCATACTTTATGGCTTGTTTGAGAATTGTTGGCAGACAACAGCAGGATTGGACTCAAACAGGTATAATGATATGGCACTGCAAGCAAAGTTTGTGCTTCAAGACAGACAGCCAAAGAAAATGCAATAACTTCTCATCCACTCTTCTCTTTTATCATCTTGGCCTGACATTTGCGATTGCAGTGAGCTGCTAAGCATCCGCTGCTGTAATGAGCGCGTTTGATTAATATAGCCTCCAAAAGCAATGGTTAATTTGCCAAATCTGAGAATTGTAAGACTCAATTTCTCTGCTTGTTTAAAAGCAATAAAAAGACAGAAAGAAAAACATGGCTGACCTCAGCAACCCTTTCTAGAAGGGGCTCCAACCAGTGTTCATTACACTCGCAGTGGCTGTCAAGGAAGGTCAGTACACTGGCCGTGGCTGCATCTGCCCCTCTGACTCGGGATCGCATCAAGCCTGAGAATATACAATACACGCACACACGCACACACACACACACACACACACACACACACACACACACACACACACACACACACACACACACACACACACACACACACACACACACACACACACACACAGGATTGAGACTCAAATCACTGATGCAATCTGAACTATTCACAAGGTGCAGAAGGTTGTTATCCCTGTATCCTAAACTAATGATCTACAGCCCAGTGTGCAGGGAACCATAATGATAGTCTGGTACTTTGGTAACAAGTTTGGTAAAAAGTCATTTTGGAAAAGGTAATGATATGATGCCCATCTTGGTGAGGAATTATGTTTATTATTGGTGAGGTTTATTAGGTCAGTTACAGGATGTCTGAAGGTAGACAAAAATCATCTGTTAAACATAAGGAAAAGGAAAAAGGAGAAACCCTGACAATATAAGTATTGCATCATGCATCAACAAAACCAAAGTTGTCATCATGCCTAAGTATTTTGGAACTTTTATGGACAAAGAATAGGATCATAAGTGAAAAGCTCATCTAGTAGCTTATGTTGATAACTAAGAATCCATTTTCAAACACTAAGAAACATTATAACAATCAAAACCACAAATTCTTTATAACAGTCACAATAAAATCTATATGATTCTGTAGGAGTACATTTTTATTCTTACACTCGCATGCAATGTAAACCTTATTTCACTATGAGCTTCACCAGGGACTGAAACTTTAGTTCTTGGTTTCCTTACCATCAAGTAAATTTGTGTAATCCAAAAAAAAAAAAAAAAAAAAAAAAAAAAAAAAAAACCTTTGAAAGCAAATACAGAGAGCTTGTTTAGTTGGACTGGAATTGGATTTGAACAAAAGGTTTTGGAAACGAATAAACAAACTGCAGTTTTGGCTACAGAACAGCAGTTTTTGCTTGACAGATATATAAAACACCTTCCAAAAATAAACTCCAGCTCAAAACAGACCATTTGCTTTTCTCTACTTTTATTTTCTCCATATTTGCACCTATGAAGTTCACAGTGCTTTTAATGACTTCATGCTGAGGCTGGTCACAATTAGTTGCAATAGTAAAACTTCAGCTAGTTTTAATAGATGCCTAGATTTTAATGATAAATAAGAGCTGATAGTAAAGGACCCACTCGATCTTACATATTAACTTGGGTATAGTTTTGATTAACAGTGTTCACTGATTCAGAGGGTAATAAATCACTCACCCTCTCGACGATCGTTCCGTAGGACTCTGACTTTCTCGATTTTCCCGAGTAAGGCACCATCTTCAGCTGAAAGTCCAGAGAAAACATTGTGTCAGCTCAAGTAATTAGGGCAACACATCTAGTCTATTTTATATGCTGTAGATAATATACTCAGGAGAACCGTGGTAAGATGTGCCACCTCCTTAATCCAGAAAAAGTCTGCACAATTTTGTAAAAGTCACCATATATTTAGAAAGGGCACATCTTATTCAGCAGCATATAACTAAGATATGCACTTCTTTTTGGTCTTGAGAAACTTTAAAAGGCATGGAAGTGTGGGCCAAATTTCTTCAAAAAAATCCAAGGGAGAGCTGGCAAAGAGAAAACCACCAGAAAATGATCACGGTTAAGATACTTCATCTCATAAAGTTAAAGGAAACTGAAAGGAGCAACATTTCTTATTTCCTTAAAACACTAATGTATTGTGTCCCTTTTTTGACTTCCATTTCTATGGCGCTATGTTACAAATGCTTCTAATTTTAATTAATAGCACACATGCTGAAATATAAATCAGGTTCATTAGTTTTACCTTCCATCTGAATTTTTGTTGCCTATAGAATATGATGACTATGAATATATGTTGACCCCAACCTCAGCAACATTTTGTAAAATCAATAATAAATGAAAATCCTATGGACAGTTCTGAAAATTTCCAAATAGAAAAGACCATAATTAAAAGCCAATATGAAAAGTAGGATCACAATCCACACATGTAAAAAGTTAAAAAAACTGAAGAAATGCGAGGACTAATAAGAGCAGTGTCTGTCAGGCTCCCTGCAGCAGTGTGTTATAAAGCAGGGCAGAACTGCCTTCAGGACAGGGTTCATACAGAGTTCAGACATCTGAAGAGGTCAAACAAGGAGTTTGGCATCCAAAAACAAAAAGTGTGATGGGATTGAGGGCTCAGGAGCACGGCTGGTACCATGATGACGACACACTTCAAACAATCATACAAATCTCAGCTCCACTATTGCCATGTTCTGACTGCTATACGGATCATGTATGATTTATGGTGACAAAGGAACAAGAGTGTGCCATGATAACCTAAAATACGGGGTAAAACACTGACCAAAAATCATGATGAGCTGTAAAAAGATTCTATATGATTATGAGATGATTTATATAGTTTTCATTTCATTGGATTGGGGGCTAAAGATGAGAACACTTACAGTTGTCACTGTAGTCATCCACTAAGATGATCTCTTTGACCAGATGAAGAGGACTCTTCTTCAGCACACTGAAGAAAGGGAAAGAGACAGGGTTGAATGGATGTGTGGATGTTCAGAAGTGTGAACACTTTCTTTCAAAATTTTAGGGTTAGTAAGATATATTTTATTAAAGAAACTGATACTCTTGTTCAGCAAGGATGCATTAAAATGATCAGAAGTTACCTAAAGACTTTGACATTATACATTTTTTTATATTTTTAAATAAATTACGTTCTTTTGAATTTTCTAATCAAAGAATACAGAAAATAAAATGTGGCAGTTAGTTTCACAAAAATATTAAACAGCACATACCGGTAACCGTTCATTCTTTATATTTGAAAGCCAATAACCGATATATTTGGCCGCTAAATCTAAATCCAAATTTTTATATCATTTTTGAGAGCTTGATTACAAAAACAAGTCTCACCATTAAAAGCCATAGCCCAAGCACACAATTATAATGTTCTCATTATAACTCTATATAGCCTAAAATGACAGGCTTGTGCTGCACTTCATATTTCAAGCATTTCAAAACCATCATGGTTTTCACTGTACATCTGAAGTGTCTCAACTGAAGGAAAAATCCATTATTTTTCGGCTTAAATACAGCTCTGGAAAAAATTATGATTTTAGTATATCAGCCAAATTTTCTTACTGGTGTGATAACGATAACATTAAAAAGAACATACACCACACGATACTGATATGGTGGCCAATATATCATGCATCCCTATTTCCAATATTTCACAATATTATTTTCTACTTTATTTTTATCAAACACACCATTAGGAGCATTAGGAGACTTAAAACATCTTTTAGACCCCAAACCTTTGAATCGTAGTGTACTTCTATACTAATGTGTATGTGATCAAATATTCAACACTGTAGTGTAAATGCAGCCTAATAGACATCAGAAATATGAATTACAAAAAGTCCTTTTTACATCCCATGTTTTATATCCCATGTATATTTTACATCTCAAGTTATAAGAAGTGCATGGAGATTTCAAAAGAACTTCACACACTTGTACTTTATTACTGAATGTCTACTTAATTTAAAAACATGAAGTAATGTTTACTTGATTAAGAAATACTAAAAGGCTAGGCTGCATTTCACTGTTTACATGTATTTCTTTATATTTACATTTAATATTTTAAAGAAAGGAGTGTTTTCAATAATAGTTTTTGTTGTGGTATCGTAAAAAAAAATAAAAAAAATTCACCAGTCAACCACATTTTGGTATGGTGAAAATCCTACATCATAGTGCATTAAACATTACTACTTGACACTGATTATCCCACCTGACCACAGTGCGCAGCAGGGCTGAACGGGCCTCGTTGTGGAAAGTGATAACCACACTGGACGCAGGAAGATCTGTCCTCCACTGTTTGTGACGACAGCTGAGAGAAGGAAAAGAACATGAGATAAAGTTAGAAAATAAACCTCCTCTTCCATTTCCTTTCAATGCAAAAAAAAGTCACAGAGCCAAGTTAATGCAACTCAAAATATAAAATAAAAATGGTGGCATTTGAAGGGAAGCACTACACAGTGAAACCCCATTGTCACAATGCTACACCTGAATGAAGTCTCACGCCCTCAGAGGAGCTCAAAGCCCACATTAATTTAATGCTTCTCTGAGGCTGAGATGGACAGGAGGTCATGCATGCTTAAACTCTCTGGACTTGCGTCTCCAAACATTCACATACACAATATAAAGGTTTCAGCCACACACCCACACTGTTTATATCCCGAAGGTTTTAATTTGACAGCCACAGGGCTAATCCTCGGGTTTCCTAGCACCTCTCATCGAGGATAAGAGTGCACAAAGCTTCCTCTGCACTGATGCCATCGATTTTGTGGCCACTCGATTCCTGGCAGGGGAATCAGGATCAATTCCTCCTACACTACTGTTAAACAACAGGTCAGGGTTGAGAGCCCACCATCAAAGACTTAAAACTGACTTCAGCAAAGGGATGAGATTACTGTCATCCCTGACAATACAACATCATATCGAATTCCATGACAGCCATAGAAATAACATTCATAAAAGGTATGGTGGCACAAAGGGTACATCCATATTTTTTCCCAACTTTATCAATCTTTCCACTGAAAAGGTGTAGGCGTTTCTACCATTTTACACTCTTGGACTTCTCAGTAATACATTAAGGGGCCAGCACACATTTCTAGCGCTGTTTGCTGGAGGTCTCGAGAGAAATAACTGTGCAGTAGGCCATTAATAGAATGGAGGCTTTGACTAGAAGACAAGCACTTTTTAGAGCATATCCCATTGGCATGCTTCCCTCCGCTGGCCTCCAACCACCCAGCATGGCACCAAATAAACTCTCAAATGCTTCCAGTGTTAAAGCTCAAGTCAATAGCTAATAGAATAAATGTTCTGGTTTCAGTGTGCTGAACGCATGCTACTATGTTTTAATTACATATATTGATTAGTTAATCTAAGTAATTGTAGTTAAACATCAATATTTGCAGAGAAACAAAGATTTCAGTAAAATAAGTATAATTAAAAAACATTTAAAACAACTGCATTGAACAGACAGTATGGCATGGCTACTTATAAATTAGTATTTGTAGAAATTATTTATAATTTCTTATGCTCATCACCACGTGATTCAGAAATCATTCTAAATGTAATAATTTAGCACCAGTAAATATTACATTTTTTTCATGATTCTTTGATGACTAGAAAGTTCAAAGAACAGCATTTATTTAAAAATATATAATTAATTGTTACTGTCATTATCATCTTCTGTCATTTTGATCAATTTATTCCATTCCTGATGAATACAAAAGTTAATTTCTTTTAAATGGTATGCATCACAGTAACCATACGTTTTCAGCATTGATGATAAATGTTTTTGAGCACCAAATCAGTATATTAGAATGATTTCTGAAGGATCAGACTGGAGGAATGGCTGATGAAAATTCAGCTGTGTCACAGGAATAAATTACATTTTAAAATATATTCATTTCACAATACGTGAATGTGTCTGTAGAGTTTCAGATCAAAATTCCTAACAGATCATTTAATATAGCATATTTTCTACATTTTTTCAAGTAGCGCTCGCTGTAGAGCATACTGGAGCTCAAGGGTGAAGCTTAACCCGTTTAATGAGTAGAGAGATATGTTGTGTAGGATTAGGGTGTGGTTAGGGGATGCAGCTCCACCCATCATGCTCACAGTAGGTCAAGAGAGGGGGACCTGGAGGTAATGGCTCTGCAGTGAGTAGCCTCTCCAATTTTGGGGTTTGAGAAAAATGCGCTGTTTTGTGTCTCCTTTAAATGCAAATGAGCCTTCACAGACCGTGAACATGCGAATGAAAACGGAAACATGATACATCTGTTTGGTTATCTCTATCGCGGACACACTCACGTGACATTGCAGTTCTTCATCATCATGAAATATCATCTGCATGAGTTTTAAATCCTCATCACTCTCAACTTGAGCACACACACCAGATGAATACGTACAGAGAGCTGGATGTCGGTGCATCCATTGATTAATTTTTACTGTCATTATCATCTTCTGTCATTTTGATCAATTTATTCCATTCCTGATGAATAAAAAAGTTAATTTCTTTTAAATGGTATGCATCACAGTAACCATACGTTTTCAGCATTGATGATAAATGTTTTTGAGCACCAAATCAGTATATTAGAATGATTTCTGAAGGATCAGACTGGAGGAATGGCTGATGAAAATTCAGCTGTGTCACAGGAATAAATTACATTTTAAAATATATTCATAATCTCTCACAATAATACTGTTTTTACTGTATTTTTGATCAAATAAATGCAGCCTTGATGAGACTTTCAGAAACATTAAAAAGAAAATCTTAATTCTTCCAAACTTTTTAAAAATGCTCTACATTTATATAAAAGTCTCATATTATATATTATATAATATGAAATGTACACTTCCTGCGCATTTATGACCAGTGACTATAAGGAAGATACTCTGTAGTAATAATAATAATAATAATAATAATAATAATAAAAATAAAATGGACTGAATGAGAAATAAAGATACACACGAGCAGAAAGGCATCATTCATTCACTGATTGGCAAGCAGGTCTATTTTTTTAAATTAGAGCAGTGGTGCGGTCTGAACACCGGACACAGGCTATGGCCTCAGCGAGACAACTATTCCCGCCAAAAACATTTCCAATAAGACACATGGCCTGCTGCCATCAGGGGTAACAAAACAGGAGTAAACAAAGAGCATGTGTTCCTCATTACCAGCTTAGGTAAGCGTTTAACAGAGGGATTTAAGACTAGGGTGCTTCATTCCTTCAGTTCTGGGTAAATTTACTAGAAGTTAATCGTGCAAAAATACAGAGGACAAATTCTGTAACTCCCCCCTTTTGTGTGGAAAAGACAAAAGGTTGGCATTCCAGCAAACAAACTATAACGCTCTGACCTTTAAAAAGGTCTTGAGGCCGTTTTAAACACAAGTTTTGTGTGTCTTCTGTGTTGAACGTGACTGCTGCATTGGGAATGCAGCTCACGCTCTGCAGGGATGGTGAAAGGGCAGCGATAAGAAGACTTACAACAAGGATAATGTCATCTGCAGCATCAGCAGCTCTCCAGGAGGGAAACTGACTGACACATAGTGACAAGACTTTTACATCAAACTGCAGAGAGGAACACTGGTCAAGCCAAACAAATTTACAGCATCAAAACCAGACACATCTTCCCCTGCATATCAGAATAAAAGGACCCTTGCGCTTTAAAAGGGGACACAGCAGCACTAATAGCAATCAAAACCAAAAAAATTAATAAAATAAAACCAAACTCTTGAATATTAAAACATTCCTTTCTAAATATGTATTGTAATGAATATGCTTCCACAAATTCAGTTTTTAATTCTGCATGCAATGCCTGCAAAACTGCAGAAACCATTAAATGACCCATTTAGTCCTACAGCCTTCAACGAGACTTTCTGTGGCTAAGTTTTATTATTTGTTAACATCTAGTTGTGTTAGTAATGAAAACATTTAATTAAGTGAATCAATAGCTTCAGCCTTAAAAAACATCACATTAGCTGAAAGCAGCAGCGGCAGTATAGCTATCTGAGGTCATTACACTCTGAATTCTTCTCTTACTAGTTGTTCAAAAAAAATGGATAATACTGATATTAAATATTTTCCTTCCACTTAGTCAGTTGTGGTCCAGGTCATAGGTCACATAGGGCAGCAATGTTCAGCATTGAGCGCTGCCCTCGCAGAGAGCACAGTTTAGATTCACGCTCGATCATTCGATTGTTCTCGGTTCCAGTAAAACACCACCACGCACACACACACAAATGCAACCAAATAAGCTATAATTGCTGAATTGAATTATTGTATTTCAGATGCAATTACAATTGGTTAAAAATGGCACCTATTAGGTCCCCTTTTACAAGATGTAATACAAGTCTCATGTGTCCCCAGAGTGTGTCTGTAAAGTTTCAGATCAAAATTCCTAACAGATCATTTAATATAGCATATTTTCTAAATTTTTTCAAATAGCGCTCGCTGTAGAGCATACTGGAGCTCAAGGGTGAAGCTTAACCCGTTTAATGGGTAGAGCGATAGGTTGTGTAGGATTAGGGTGTGGTTAGGGGATGCAGCTCCACCCATCATGCTCACAGTAGGTCAAGAGAGGGGGACCTGGAGGTAATGGCTCTGCAGTGAGTAGCCTCTCCAATTTTGGGGTTTGAGAAAAATGCGCTGTTTTGTGTCTCCTTTAAATGCAAATGAGCCTTCACAGCCCGTGAACATGCAAATGAAAACGGAAACATGATACATCTGTTTGGTTATCTCTATCGCGGACACACTCACGTGACATTGCAGTTCTTCATCATCATGAAATATCATCTGCATGCGTTTTAAATCCTCATCACTCTCAACTTGAGCACACACACCAGATGAATACGTACAGAGAGCTGGATGTCGGTGCATCCATGAGTATTAAACTAACTTACTAGACTAGTTCTCTTTCATGTGTTATTGCGATTAAACAGTCAAATGCACACAAGGTTATGTCAGAAACACACAATGTTCACATGAAAACAGTTGGTTATGTCTGTGCACGTATGCAGCAAGTACAGAAATCTTGTGTGTATATTAGATCTGTGTATTAAAGTGAGAGCAGTGTAATATACAGTACCTACTGCTATATATGCTAATATGTATCTCAATCAACAAGAGATAAACAGAAAATGACTCGCTGCTCTTGACTGAATAAACTTTAGTAGCTTTATTAAGAACATATTTCTTACTTGAATGCTGCTGTTAAATGCTCTGGCGAGGAGATAAACATGGTGGACTTTGAACAGCTCTCTGAGGGCAGGGTCTATGCTAATAATTTTTATATATATATTTATTTAGCAAGGATGCATTAAACTCATTAAAAGCTGATAGTGAAGACATTTATAGAACCGTGAAGAAGGTTCTAAGGTGTCCCCAGAAAATTCCAGAGAATAAAAAGCCAAAATCAAAAATGGTTAAAGTCTACCGAATATTCTAAGTTTAATTTCTAAATGTTTCTCTCCTTGCTTGACGTATACATATTTTCCAGAATTGTATACGTTTGCTTTGTATCTTTCTAGTGAGTTTCTCACTATAGTCCCCTTTATCTTGCTCACTGAGGTAAGGCAGTATTCCTAACGCAGTACATAAGCTGCCTTACACACATTTATTGTATTAAAGTTGCTCATACAAATAATTTTTAATTGAAAATCATCTTCAGGTTTATACATCCAACATCTAATACACTTAACGGTTTAAATGTTTTTTTTGTTTTGTTTTTACATATACATAAAAATATATAGATGGATTTTAGGAAGGAGGTCCCTCATAAAAGGGTCATCATATTTGGGGGGTCCATAAAGTTTGAAATCCCATCCTAAACAGACGTGATGCGATAAGATTCCAGCAACAAGAAATTTGTCTGGCCACACCAGACACGACAAAATCAAATCAAAAAAAAAAAAAAAAAAAAAAAAACAGCCAATCAGAAAAGTGTGTGGTCTCTCTGTAATGACAGACACTGCACCTGTAACCAAATGGATAAGTACATAAATCAAAATTCATAAATATTATTACACCATTTTAACATTATTAAAAACACATACTAAGCTAATGAAATAATCTGTCATAATCAGAATACACTTGTTTGTTCACAAACATTTGTTGTTTCCTTTTATTTTCAAGATTTGAGGTGAATTATCCATTGGTCGCTTTCAAAATGGCACAAAATGATATTCAAACTCACATTAGACGCTTTTAAAAAATGAAATAAAGCACATAAACAGTACTTGAGATTATCATTGTCTTACTTGTTCCAGATGCGACGCAGAAAAATAGAAATAGTTTCTAAAAAAAGAACTGTCACGTACTGTTGTCATGGCTGGTTAGGACAAAAACTCTGATTAATATGGCAAAGATACCTTTTTATCGTGGTGCATCTGGTTAAGACACAGTGTAAGAGGCATTAAAAACACATACCAACCCAACAGTTATAACGTGCATGTCAATGAAAAACTTGAACTCTTGAGCTTCTGTCTTAAAGGAATTGCCCCTGCAGCTAATGTTTACATCATAACCCACCTATTAGGAAGAGATGAGTAGTGGTGTTTGGGAAATCATGTCAAAATATGATCTGAACAGCTTGTTCTTGCTCAGTTCAGGGTCACACGTGACGTTTTAAAACACAAATCCATTTACAAAGCAATTTGAACTCTGTCCAACCTAACTACAGTCAACAACGTTTGTAAGCCGTGCCAGTAACATCCCCTGCCAAATGACTAAAACAAACATCCAGCTGACGTGAGATTACAATGCCCAAGAATAAACATGTCAACCATTATGTGCTCAACACAATTCCCACTCCTCACATTCGGAGGCCAAATGTCTGAGACCACTTTGAATATCTGGGATTTCAAATCCCATTTCAATTTGGAAAAAGCTGTCATTTAAAAAATATATTAAAAAAATAAGTGGGAAATATTTCAGATCCTACACTATCATCATCTCAATCAAATTTGTGTTATTGATAATGTGGCTTTGTACAGACGGTCAAATGTTCTTTCTTCCATTGAAACTTGCATTTTCTTTAGAGAATTTTCATGGAGAATTAGGTTTGTAATGAACATTTGTAAGGCAAATTTGCACCAAATCACAATGCACCTTTATCCTTCATTTGCATTTATATCCAGTGTTTTCCCCTTCCTAGTATTGTATTCTCTTTGACTTTCTCTTTTTAATGTCACAACACTATCATGGGAGGAGGGCAGACAAAACATTTCACTGCAATTGTACAAATGTGACAAATAAAACTTTGGACCTGCAGGGATCAGATCGATATGAAATACTGACACAAAGAGAGGAAATGGGACTGGGCAGCGTGAGCGAGAAACGCATCTTAATTACACAGCCTGTGTGGCAGTCATACAACAGTGGGTCAATGTTTGCTTATGTGGCTCGTGGAGACTTTAGTCGATGACTTCATGACTGCTCTGCCAGTTGCAGCGGTTGGCAGCACTGTGAGATATTCCCAAAAGTCAGGCAGGCACCGGCCAAAGCACACAGTAGTTTTTCTGCAAGAAAAGGCCAGAACTTAGACAGTTCAGAGGGATTTTGAAAATCAGGCAGGCTTAAAAAGGTCATGCTCGAGAGTGAAGAAAGAAAAGATGAACAGATGTCCTTGCTGCTTGATGTAACACCAACAAAACTCAAAATAACTGCATGTTCACATCATTCAGAGATCTGTTACAGGCTTAGGTTTACTGATGCAAATATCGGCTGCTGGGCTTAGTGAAGCACTATAAATTAAAGTTTTGTTCCCAGACAGCAGAATATTCAATTCCATCCAAACTATCTGCTCAAATGCGTTCATGTGAACTAAAACAGCTAGATGGCACATGACCGGTGTCTTGAAACACATTGCATAGGGATGCGCAATATGTCTGTGCCAGATTTTACACTGACTCTACATTGTAATTTGACATTCTACATTGTTATTTTTACACTCAGATTATAAAAGAAATAATAAAAAGTAATCTTCTAATCTCAAATCAAAATATAGTATTTTATTATAATGTGATACTTAAATTCACTTGTAGAAATTAAAATGATAAATTTTAGCTTGTATTAGTGTTTTTATTAATTTATTTAGACAAAGTACTGTATGATACAGGATACATGATTATTCCCTGTTTTTACACTCAATATAATAATAATAATAATAATAATAATAATAATAATAATAATAATAAAATTATTATTATTATTATATTATTATTATTATATTATTATTATTATTATTTAATACAATAAACAAGCAGCAGCAAAAACGTTTTTATTTGTGGTGGCATTATTATATTAATAATAAAAAGGTTACACTATTTTAAGATGCCTTTGTAACAAATGTAATTATACATTTACTGTAAGTACTGAGTAATATTAATTAACTGCACATACTTCTAGGGTTTGGTTTAGGGTGTGTTATTCATAATGTAATTATGCATAATTTTTTTATAGTTATTACTATAGTAACAAGGACACCAAAATAAAGACGTTGTTACACTAAAATAAAAGACCTTAAAAGACAAAAAAAAAAAAAAATTATTTTATTGCCATTTCACCTTTCTAAAAGCACTTATATAACAATAACACATTTTCATAGCAATTAACATGATATTAGATAAGTGGTAAAGACAATCTCAAAATGAATATCCATTTATCATGTCATACATTGTATTGTTGTGATGCCTAAATTCTCTTGTGGTATTTAAAGGGGCACTTCAGTGCTGGGAAGATGAATGTGCATTTAAACTGGGTTATGTATGTAGTAGAAATGTGAAATTATTTTTGAATTTGGTGCCTTCTAGACTGAGAAAAGACAGAAAATGTATTTTTGTCTCGTGGATGAAAGACAACTCCTCCCAGACTGCACTTGCCTCGCTGCCCTACGAGACCACTCCCAAAGCCACGGCTACTGGTTATCACTGCCCACCATAACACTGCCCCCACCGTCATTTTGATTTTCATAGTAATAAAATAATTTAGTTCAGTTAGAGAATAGACAATACAATTAAAAACTGAACTTGTCTGTTCAACGCAGCAGAAGTCAGATTTCATTCATCACGAGAGCGAAGAGCTGAGATAAGCGCGACAGTCATTCACGGCGCGTGTTCAGTCTGGTGCGTTTTCAGATTATGCCTATGGAAGCTTAACTTTAATAGGAATTCACAGAAAAGTTGAAACACTCACTTCGCGCCGCGCCGCACCGCTCAGTTATGAATGCCCGAGCCGAGCGGCCGTGCGCATTTACATTCTGTGAGTGAGATCCCACCCCCCATGGGCGGGTTGATAACATGTGGAACTAGCTCATTCTACTGGCTGTATTCTTTAGCCTCTGGGCAAAAAATCCTCAGATGACACAAAATGACAATATTTGCGTCATCTGAGGATTTTTTCCAGAAATAAAATGCATAATTCTCTCGTCTCAGGGGGATATGAGGGGGGAAAGTACAATAATTTGAATATACTACCAGGTTTCTACTGATACAAAGCTTAATGCTAAATGCTGAAGTAACCCTTTAAATAAATGTTTTTAGTTTTAGTGTGTTATTTATTTCGACAAAACATACAGAATTAATAAATCATACATTTATCAGATATCAGCCATATCGGTGCATTGTTCTGCATTTTAACCGTGTTAGACACTGGGGGGGAAAAAATATTTTTTTGAGCTATGCCACAGTTTGTATAGCACATGTTCATAAAAAAAAACAAACAAACAAAAAAACCTAAAAACAGCAATGATGGGCGTCCTGTGTGAAGGGTGAAGAGTTTCGCATTTCCTCAAATCATAATCCGGTGGTAAAAGGGCACTTGAATTCCTGGAATTATAGGCTGGATTTTTAAATAGTAACAAACATCCAATTCGTGTAAACAACACAGTCACGCCAACAATGAACATTTCTTCCTGTAACCACAAATCACCACAAGATAGTGATGGTGCTTTTATTGGTCAAAATGTTGCAGAGGACTATTTTTAAAAATGTTGTTTTAATCGAGGGCCAAGCTCATCCCTGTGATGGGAGGGCAATTTCCTAAGAGGGCAGCATCTCCCAAGCAGCCTGTTTATGTCGAGCGGAGAACCGACAAGAGGGCTGCCCTCCTCTTGACAAGTCTTCCTGAATGTCAGCAGTAAATCAGTGAGTCCTGGGAGCCCAGCCCTGCACTGCACGCTTTCAGTGGAAACAATGGTTGAAGACAGCACTCGCTTGCCAACCTAAACCGTCTGCACCTCCACCCCTCACACTGGGCTTTTCAAGCACCTGGTGTCAGTCCACATGACAAGACCACAGACAGTGGCGATGGCAATGAATGTTTGAGTGTGCTCGACTCTTGGACCACTTCGCTTTCGGTGTTTCTCCAGAAACGCTTTAATAGACCAATCCATGCCCACATCTATTATATAACTAAAACACATCAATAGACCATACTTAAATGAAGTATGAAACAACAAAAACTCCACAGCAACCTTCCAGCAACAAAATAAATTAATTCATATTATAAAGCAAAGTTTTTCAAATCAATTTAAGACCGACACAAATAAAATGAATACCTTACGTCCACAGAAAACATACCTATACAGACAAATAATGTATATTTGATTCTTTTACTTAATTAAACCGGCTGAGTGAGTGAGTGAATATATCTCAGTTGGTTTACTATACGTATAAATATTCAAATTAGAGGATATTGATATTGAAGTTTGCTGATAAAATAATCAGTTATATATATAAAATAAAAAGTACCAGCAAAATCTACTGTACATACATTGAATGTGTTAAATAATGCTCTTAGACTTATTTTTAAATCTCTATGGGTTACCACTTCCAGCTGTTCTTTCAAAAAAGAAGTCTAAGAGATCAAATACGCAACATATTACATTATAAAGACCATAATTACACACTAGGCCATATCACAATTCCTGTTGTGGTAGCAAGAGTTTATTATTTAAGGACCAAATTTAAGACAATTAAGACTTTTGTTATACCATTTAAGATTTTCATGACCTTGAATTGGATTAAACTGAATTTAAATTGAGATTTAAGGACCCGCTGGGACCCAGTAAACATCATCCTTGAAATATCTAGAACAATCTGTTTCTGCCTAACATCACAGTTAAAAAAAGATCACTAATTCATCATACCGTTCACAACAGCTAATTCACAGGCAACAGTTGGCTGTGGGACCAATTTACATTCAAGCACTACCAACTCCCAATGGTGTTTACGTCAGCCCTCTGAGATAAGGGAAACACGTTTCCTGTGAAGATTCTCAAAGTGGTTGAGTGAAGATATAGGCTTTCTGAATCACAACCAAAGGCAGTTACATCTGGTCATTAGAACACAGCCGTAACATGAGTGTTTGATGGACGCAATCGATACGGTCTCAGCCAAGTGCAGCCCTAATGATGTTACGTCCAGGGGCCTAGATAACATTTCTAAGAATCCTGAAGCTTTTTAAACTTGAGAGTTATGCCATGTTCAAACTGCACTAGAAAGACCGGTTTGTGTGTAAAAATTCAGTTTTGTTAAGTTTTGCTAATTACTAATGTCCACTTAATATTTGGCTTTATTATTGACTTGAATGCACTGACACTATTAGATGAGAACGGGAACTGTGTTGGACGCTTTGTAAATGATTTGAACTTATTCAGAATCATTCAGTCACGTGACGCGGAGTCGCGGAGGCCTGGAGGACAGATGATAAAAATAAAATGCATGATTAAAAATAAATATCTAAAACATACACCATAACTGATGAACTTTACTGTTTGATTATTGAACCAAACTGAATCAACATTGAACTAATTTCCACTGAACATTGACTTTTACTATTGTATTTTTAGAGCTGCTTTACAGCATAAGCAAATTCTGTTTGCATCATTGAATCATTTCCTGTTTAATCACTGTAAAGCTTCTTTTAAACTATCTGTATTGTATAAAGCACTAAGGTGACTTGACTCCTAATAGTCTCAGTCTAGTTTTAGGTGGCCTTTTTTCTCTCTCTGACTCTACAAAATTCAACAGCCTGTTGATGTTTTTTACTTGTTCCAACACTGTTTGAATTTTTAGTCAGTAGGATTTTATTTGAAAAGAAATTAATACTTTTTACTCGGCAAGGATACATTAAATAGATCAAATGTAAAGACAATTAGAATGTTACACAATATATTGATTTCAAATTTCACAGATCTCTTTTGCTCACTAAAGTTAGCTGCATTTATTTAATAAAAATATAATATAACAGTAATATTATAAAATAAAAAAAAACACTTATCGATCCCAAACTTTTGAATGGGTGTACCTTCAAGTCTTATAAAGAGGGCATTTGCATGCAGTACATGTATAATAATAATAATAATAATAATAATAATAATAATAAAAAAAGACTGGAATTAAATTCTTACATTTTAAAAGAAAATAAACTTCAGGTCGGTGAAGTTGTTGAACACTGAAAGGGATTTTTCAGGTTAAAAAAAAAAAAAAAAGTAGCCAAAGCGCAGCAAAAAGTAGCCCAAGTTAGCAAAACAAATTTGTTCAATAAAACGGAATGCAGAGGAAGTTCTGAGTTCAGCAGTATAAAATGTTTCAAAAGATGATGGAAAACTACAATGAATCCTAAAATGCAAAGTAACACTACACCTGTTCAAAACCTCAATGTATAGCTTTGCTCGACATTTGCACACCTTATTTGATGCAAAGAATTGTGAGTGGCCATTTTATCAAAGGAAAAAAATGTGACCAGAAATTTTCATTTGTGTCCTCAGCAGATATGACATTCCTTCAGTAAATGATTTCCTCCTGAGAGCCTTCAGCTTAAACACAAGTGTGACTTACAGCTGATTAGATTCATAACACCCAAGAACATTTACTGCACCTAAAAGGACAATCTCATTCTCCATTTAAACTACTCATTTACTTTCCACTTACATTCACCGCTCTACTCATAGACACCCTAATGATTCAGTACAGTCAATCCTGCCATGACATCTCTGACAGCCACTGAAGCCCTGAAGACAATCTGGACCTCAAGGACACCATGACCGACACAGAGATTAAGACGAAGTTTTAAAAGACTTACTGATTCACCGGGGAAGTGCTTTTCATGCATTTTTCTATCCTTGTGCTGTGTAAGCATCTCTCCATCAAATGACAGGCCTCTCTTTATGAGAATTAGAAATTAATTTAGCACATTCATTTTGCCTGACTTTCACAAAGCACTGACACCGTTCTTCACATTCACTATGCGTTGTAAAGCACACTACATAATAAATCGTATATTAAGCAATGGAGAACCCATACATTTAGGGCAAATACTCTGTGTAATATGAACAGTTCATTATTAGTGGAAAGTGTGCTTTAATGCTCTAAAGAACCAAATGATTAACAAGGAAATGGTTTAAATGTGATTTTATGGCGAGTAGCCTGTGTCTAATGTTCAGATATGAGAGTTACTTCACTTTAAATAATGCCTTCGCTGAACTTAATTCAACTGTGAAAAGTATGACATTGGAAATGGGCTTACATAAACTAAACTGTAAACTACTCAAAAATGTGTTGTGTAGTTTAAAATTAGCCATTATAAGCCAATTCAACAATCTCTTACAGTTCAATCTATCTGAAGAACAAGCAAGCATGTTAAAAGTAATATTTTATTTGGACATACACTACTAAGCCAAATTTTGGGTTCAGTAAGTTTTTTTGTGTTTTTTTTTATTATTAAATGAAATGAACACGTTTATGCAGCAAGGATCCATCAAACTGAACAAAAGTGACTAAAGAGATGCATAATGTTACAATTTATTTTTCAAATAAATTCTGTTCTTTTGAACTTTCTATTCATTAAGCAGTCCTGAAAAACTGCATCACAGTTTCCACAAAAACTATTAAGCAGCACAGATTAAAAAAAATAAAAATAAATTGAGAATAAGAAAATGTCTCTTTAACAGCAAATCAGCATATTAGAATTATTTCTGAAAGTTCATGTGACACTGAAGACTGGAGTAAAAATTAAGTTGTCATATTTTAAAGCTGCAGTCTTTTTTGGGTTAAAAATTGTCCAAAATAAATTTGGAGCAAGTACATAACCAGCCAGTGTTCAGAAACTATCTGCTTACCTTAGCTCGATTTACAACGGTAAGCTTGTAACAATTCCAGTGGTACTGGTGGATTTCCATGGGAAATTCGAGCATATCTTTGCGTCATTACGTCACATCTGTACACATAAAGAAGGTGTCCCGGCTAGTAGGCTATATTGCGCGAGGATGTTGGAGGTGGAGATTTATAGCCTTTTCTCACAGCACTTGATATAATTAAACTAATCAGTTTGATGGCGGATCCAGAAAGGCTCAAACGACAATCACCAGAGACAACTGGAGAGTCATCTTTTGTAAAATGCAAAAGCCTTCGGACTTTCGGAGTGACTACAGAAAAGAGACCGCAAACAGGCCCATGCGAAAACAACGATAAAAAGGGCGGCGTGAACTCGATTTTGAAGGGGTTCAAAATGCACGCTGAGACTGCTGGACAGGTAAGACATTTCAATAGTTCAATAATGTAACCGTAGCACACTTGTTTGCGCACATAAAAAAAAAAAAAAAAATCATATTGTATTATTAAAAGTTTTTTTTTTTTATTATACAGTATTTTTGATCAAATAAATGCAGCCTTGGTGAGTTTTAAAGACCATTTAAAAAAAAAAAAAAAAAAAAAAAAAAAACAACAAGCGAAAAGTAAGAGAACGGTGTTGGCTTGAAGTACAAGGATGTGAAAACTGTAGTGTAAAGCAGCATACACAACAATCTTTAATTATATTAGCCTGTCCTGTCCTCCTCATAATGTTCACATAAGATAATCTCTTCTAAAGTAAGTGATCATTAAACGGCAACAAAAATTAAACACTCAAAAACACATTACATAGTACTTCATTTCAACATTTACTCTGCCCACCAAGACCCACGCAATGCATGCTAGGAACTGAAACAAATGAAAATGATTCATGTTATCCCAATTCAAACAAATTAATAAACTTCTATTTTACTCATTCAAACTGACTACACACCATGAAATTCATTAGGGAAAAAAATTAATTGTGTTGAGCATTAGCTCATTTCAATTAAGTGAACTGTAGTGATGGGTCATTCATGACCGAATCCTTTATATGACTCAGGAATAACGAGTTGTCTCAGAGACGTTAATTTTGTTTTGACCGTGCATGCGCAACATCCTTTAATTCCCGCATAGGCTTTGTACAGGAAACCTCCCGCGTCTCCTGGTCCGAGCCGGTTGTTCTTTTGTCACGTGACAGTTATTCTGTATTCCACAGATAAATTAGTTATTTTCCAACCTTCCTTAAAAATAAGCCGGGAGTTAAGATTTATTTTACTCTTACAATTACATGACGTGTTTCTGTTTTTGTTTTTTCCTTCTTATCTGTGAATTTCTGTCAAGAATGAGATTTTCCATTATATGAATGATGGAGCAAATCATACAATACAAAAGGTATGGGTAAATCCCATATTATTGACTTGACTATTGAAGAAATTTTGGATCAGCCGTTTTTTCCCCTCTAATGATACATCTCTGTCTTGTATGATTTATGAATGTTATTACTAAAAAAACTCTCAATATAGAAATACAGAAATGTTACAGCTTCCAAATCAGCATTTACACCGTTTTAAATGTAGGATTCAAGCATGAGTCACTCAATGTTTTTTTGTTTTTGTTTGTTTGTTTATTTAAAAGTTAAACCTAAAAAGTTTAGTATTAAACTAAAATATTAATATAGCTTCCATGTCCAGATATTTAATAATAGAAATTGTCTGTAGTCCACACATTTTCAACATGGCAATGATGCACTAGACATTATAAATGCAGTACACACTCTTTTGTTCAAATGGTGTACAATTTCCCATTCATCTGGTGACATGGTTGGCAGACACGCATTAGTGAGTGCCAGGGAGGAGATGAGCAGATCCTTTATTTTAGTCAATCTTTTCAACATGTAGAATGTTAAACTGGCCATATCCTGTTTTAAACGCAACTTCTCGACCCATCTGATTTTGTGTGGCCTTGAGTTTGTCTGAAGCAACTGTGCTTCTATGAATGTATTAAACTATGGTCTTGCACAGAAGAAATCCTAAATATAATACAATAACATCTATTACAACATTAGTAATAATAGGGGTTTTCAATTTGAAGCACATGATGCTTATAAAGTCAAACACACCTACAGACTGTAATATTGAGCCGTGAAGCAGTCAAGTGACAAAATGAAAGTCTCAGACCAGAAGACTCAGGAGGTGAACTAATCATTTCTGTTTCTTCTACAGATTGCAGAGCTTATGTAGCTGTCACAAAACAATGAATCAATCATTTCTGTTTCTCATATTTGGCTAGAGACGTTTTGGAGGTATTTGGCTATTAACATGTAACATTTTAAATAAATTCTGCCGAAATGAAAAAATAGCTTGAAAAAAAGATTAGTTCATTTTGCTGAATGAGATTCAAAGATCCAAACTTCCCATCACTAGTGAACTGAACAAGAAGCAAAACTCTGCTTAAGTCAAAATCTGCCAAGAATGTTTGTTTTAAAACAAGGTTTAAAAAGTGATTTTTCACTTTTCAAAATTCACACCATTTGAATATCATGACATCAGTGTCTGTCAAACAATAACACGCACAATACATGGTAGCATTTACGAGACGCAGAGGTCCAGCGAGTACATGCATATCCTGGAAAATCCAGACTACCGGATGTTCTGAGTAGGCCATCACTTTCAGAGAAGAGGGAGAAAATGGCGGCCTAAGGTTTCAACATGTCAAAGATGACAACATACCCAATGCATAAACATAGATTTTTATTTTTTATAAAATGTAGTTTGATCAAATTAAGGGTATGTTTACACAACAACGTACTAAAAACGGAAAAGATTTTTCTTTGCGTTTTTCACATACAGATGACAACATTGTCAAAACGATCCCCGTTCACAGAAGATCCATGAAAACAATTAAAAACGCTCTATTATGCTACCAGGCCAGTAGTTGGCGATGCCACTTTGTCAAGTCAAGTCACCTTTATTTATATAGCGCTTTTTACAATGCAGATTGTTTCAAAAGCAGTTTCACAGTGTTGACAGGAAAATAATGCAACAGAATTTGATTCGGCTGTACAGCCGCTCTGGAGAAAACAGTGATGTCATACAGCTCATTTAAAGAAAAACTATGCGTATGACAATCACATTTTCACAAATTCGCACTTTTGTCGTTTACACAGAGACAATAAATGGCATCGTAAAAAAAAAAAAAAAAAAAAAAAAAAAAAGTACTTTGAAAACCTTTTTAAAAAGTTTGCGTTTTCAGGCGCCCAAAACGCCATTGCTATGTAAATGAACGGCCAAAATGCCGCAATTTTTTTTTACATTTTTAGTTGAAAATGGTGTAGTGTAAACGGCCCCTAAGGCAATTATAAATGTTTGATAAAATTTAATTTTCCAATAAAATTATACATTTTAGCAGATTTTGACTCATTTCTTGAGTTGAGCTAAAGCGTTGACTGGGACTTACTGGTCATGTCTGGTGTCAGGGACACTGCGGTCCATTCTGAGTTTGTCACTCTCAACCTGGTTGAACTTGTTGCGGGCGTAGGGATCCTGCCCTGGCCTCACCACAGTTGCTCCCACGTACAGGTCCTGGTCAAAGTCCTGCCACCTAACCTTCCCTGAAAAATGTGGCAAACAGATGATTAAACACTGGATATCAGAGGATCTTTACAAAAAAAAAAAAAAACAAAAAAAAAAAAGTTTGTTTTTCTTGCAAGAAAATACTTATTTTTACCCAGTATGCACATAAACCAAATACTGTGGATTGATTACTTTAACATACTGGTAGACTACTTTACATTCTGAACAACTCTGGATCTATCAATTTGTCAGCAAGTACATGTCCGAAGACACCCATATCACTCAAGACATCATGCTTTTCATTCACCAAGGACAAATTTCCAAACAATAGTAAAGAACGAAAGTGCAGGTTTGTGCAGTTTTGAATGAAATGCTTGCGTCTCTTAGCCAAGACAAAAACCCTGAATGCACTGCTGCCCATTATTACATTATAAATCATAGTTGCCCAAAAGAACGTGAAAGGAGCTGGCTAGACATGTTTAGTTGATTACAAACCAGGTGAATCTGTCAAAGAAGACATTTGCCAAATGATAATATATGAGGATATTTGCCAAATGGAACAATTCCATAATAGTCTGCTCTAAATGATTTCCCAACCACAAGCTCAGCTTTTCCTCTTGAAGAACAAAAAGTGTTATTTTTCCATTTTGATGTCAGTCATATCCCACAATAACATGGCAGCAGTGGTCGCTAACAGACCGTTGTCATTGAGTTAAATGGCAGAGATGGCTGGGATGATACTTAGACCTAGAAACATGTGGCAGAATTCGATTATGTTATCTATCATTACAAAAGACTATAAGCAATTAATTTAGCAGGGCTCTGGCAGACGTCTTCTGCATTATAATTAGGCCGACCTGTTTGAGAATTACACGCCACTGATGCCAGCTCTCCAGCAGAGAGCTAACATCGATTCAGAGGCCAAGACCACTGTCACGGGAATTGTTAATGAACAAGGGACAATGCTTCAAATTAGGAGCAGGACAAAAAGGAAAAGATAATGGTCTAAAAGCATTTAGCACTTCATTATACACTACTACAACATAAACCATGTTTCTATCATGATACTACAAGATGTATATAGAAACATGTATGATTTTAGAACTATGAAATAAGAATAGAATACCACAAATAAAAACAGAAACAGCCTAAGGCCCCGATCAGACAAAGTTTTTTTTTCAGGTTCGAAAATGCGAGGCGCACCGCACTGCCTTTTTTGGTTTACGTTTTTTAATTAAAAAAATAGCAGTGCGTTGCGTTGCTTTTTTAAATGTTGCTAGGTAACCCTCGAATCAGTAGTGCTGTCAGTCTAATCAAGGTAACGGTCACCGCCTCTCCATTAATTCGATTGGACAATAGAAAAAAAAACGCGATGATGTCGGGCGCTTTTCCGCTCAGAGTAGTATTTTTTTTAGCTTAATGTGCTCCGAGCGCATTAAAAATACAAAAATATTCAAAAAAGGCACCTCTCACTGCAAAAACACGTTCAGTCTGATCGGGGTCTAATAATGCAATTTAAAAAGATATCACCATCATCATCATTAATAAAAAAAACAAAAACCTGTGTTTAACATGTACAGCAAGAAATGCACTCACCTAAAGGATTATTAGGAACACCATACTAATACTGTGTTTGAACCCCTTTCACCTTCAGAACTGCCTTAATTCTACGTGGCATTGATTCAACAAGGTGCTGAAAGCATTCTTTAGAAATGTTGGCCCATATTGATAGGATAGCATCTTGCAGTTGGAGATTTGTGGGATGCACATCCAGGGCACGAAGCTCCCGTTCCACATCCCAAAGATGCTCTTTTGGGTTGAGATCTGGTGACTGTGGGGGCCATTTTAGTACAGTGAACTCATTGTCATGTTCAAGAAACCAATTTGAAATGATTCAAGCTTTGTGACATGGTGCATTATCCTGCTGGAAGTAGCCATCAGAGAATGGGTACATGGTGGTCATAAAAGGGATGGACATGGTCAGAAACAATGCTCAGGTAGGCCGTGGCATTTAAACGATGCCCAATTGGCACTAAGAGGCCTAAAGTGTGCCAAGAAAACACCCCCCACACCATTACACCACCACCACCAGCTTGCACAGTGGTAACAAGGCATGATGGATCCATGTTCTCATTCTGTTTACACCAAATTCTGACTCTACCATCTGAATGTCTCAACAGAAACCGAGACTCATCAGACCAGGCAACATTTTTCCAGTCTTCAACTGTCCAATTTTGGTGAGCTCGTGCAAATTGTAGCCTCTTTTTCCTATTTGTAGTGGAGATGAGTGGTACCCGGTGGGGTCTTCTGCTGTTGTAGCCCATCCGCCTCAAGGTTGTGCGTGTTGTGGCTTCACAAATGCTTTGCTGCATACCTCGGTTGTAACGAGTGGTTATTTCAGTCAAAGTTGCTCTTCTATCAGCTTGAATCAGTCAGCCCATTCTCCTCTGACCTCTAGCATCAACAAGGCATTTTCGCCCACAGGACTGCCGCATACTCAATGTTTTTCCCTTTTCACACCATTCTTTGTAAACCCTAGAAATGGTTGTGCGTGAAAATCCCAGTAACTGAGCAGATTGTGAAATACTCAGACCGGCCCGTCTGGCACCAACAACCATGCCACGCTCAAAATTGCTTAAATCACCTTTCTTTCCCATTCTGACATTCAGTTTGGAGTTCAGGAGATTGTCTTGACCAGGACCACACCCCTAAATGCATTGAAGCAACTTGCCATGTGATTAGATAGATTAGATTAGATAATTGCATTAATGAGAAATTGAACAGGTGTTCCTAATAATCCTTTAGGTGAGTATGTACACAACAATTACTTTTTTTTTTTTTTTTTTTTTTAAATGAAAAGAACAAAAGTGGGCTAACATGAGCAAAAGAATTTGACTTAAAATTCTTCCTGTAACAATTTTAAAGTGTTTTCAAACACTTTAAGTAAGGGTACATTATGTAGACTTGAGCCACACAGACTGGAAAAAAACAAAACAAAAAAAACAAGTATACCTTATAAGTTATACCTTATCTTTTTAACTACATGTTGCATTGTTCTGAAACAGAATCTTCAGGGTGAAATCAAACATCTGATGTGCAACAACCAGTGATCATGTCAACATTATGAAACCCATAAACATCCCAAAATGGTACTGAAGGCGACCGGTGCTCATGCCTGCCGACCAATTGTTCAACATGAAAAGACGGCATAAAAAAAAAAGTTTAATTCAAGCAGATAAGGAATCCCTCTTCAAACTCTTTTTATTATTTTTTTTTTTGTAAAAACTAAGAGGCATAATAAATGCAAAGCTGTCAATGGATCAATGTTATGCTTGATACACAACAGTGATGTAATCGGGGATGCTCAGGTTATTTAAAGCTGAGGTTAATTATCCTGAACTGCAATGCACCAACTGCAATGATCTACCAAAGGGTGTCAGTCACATTTATAACAACCTTGTCACACAATATAAATAAAGTACATCCTCTGCAAAGGCTGGGACAGAACGATTAGAAAAGGTCATCTCAGTAGTTTAGGACTATAATTTAGGTCAAAAGATGCCCACAGAAAGCTAAACGTATCAAAGTCTGGCATCTCCAATACAAAGCATAACACAGCTGAAAGCTCAGCTGAAAAAACACAAACTCTCCTTGTGCGAGGTCGATAGCTTGTCCCACGGCAGAGGACTGCAGGGGCTGTCATCAAACTAATTAGATGCTCAAAGGAGAACAGAGCATCTCAGCTGCGACCTCCACACTACACTTGACACTGCAAGATTCGAGACAAAGTGCTCTCCGACACACAGCATGCACTCATAGACAGGGAGTAAGAGGAAGAATGTGAATATCACCACTTTCCAGGCTGAAATACCATACAGCAACATGATCTATACCTCAATCCTACCCAGAGTGAGCACATACTGTACTTCATGCTTGACTGCAAAATATTCTACATTTAAATATTACAAAAAATGATAGAGGCCCTTCTTTTAGACCGACATGACTCAATTGGTGCACCAAAAAAAGTATTCTAAATAAATATGTATGATCATGATTTTGAAAAGACACTGACGTAGAGCTGGTGACTCATTCAGTACTTGGAGTCCTTAAAACAGTTATATCCCTTTACCACTAATAATCTTAATTTAGTGCAAAACAATTCGTCTATGAGGTTTTTTTTTGTCTATAAAGCAAAAAAGGACATATTTAGCAGGATGACCAAGCCTTTCCATACCAACAAATAAGACTTGCAACCCTGAATATAAAGCTGCAAAAAGTTTTAAAAGATGACTAAAGTACTATAAAAGCAACTTATGCGAGTTATTCCAGGTCAAAATGGCTTTGTGTGATGAACACACTGAAATTTAAGTCATTGTTCATAAAAACCTTGCCTTCTGTATAGTCATTGACCGTCAGGGCCACCAAACTCTAGGTGCAATTCATTAACGAAAATCACTTGATTGAAATGATTCTCTTTAACGAATCAGTAGAACTGACTGACGAATCCATCTGAAAAGAACAAAGATTCAAAAGAACTGTTAAGAATTTATCACAACCTGATGCATTTCAGAATTTTAGGTTCTTTCAACTATTGTCTTAAAAATGGTTCTATGTAACACTACTTTATTCATTCAATTTGAATTTGTTTGTTTACTAAATGCAAAATGCCTCATTCAGCACTGAAAAAAAAATAGATTAGTTGGGACAACATTTGGGGGAATTCTTTTGGTCTCAAGTAGTTTCAAGTAATTCACATTTCTTACTATTTGTGACTCAAAAGGACAAACTGGAAAATGTATAGTTTTTTTTGTTTGTTTGTTTTTTGAACTGAATCATGGACTGAATCGATTCTTAGCAAATCAGCTCAGATGACTATCTGAAATACAGGTTATTACTGCCGAGAATAGTGCAAAAATAATTCTGAAAGAAAGAAAAAACAATTAAACCGCAAATTGTATGTATTGTTAATTATATTGCAAGTTGTTACATGCATGTTCTACAAAAGGAAGAAAAATCAAACGGGAACAACATGAGGGTGAGCAGATGGCAATTTTTAGGTGCACTATCCCTTTAAATCTGTTCTCTTACTTATTACAGATAAAATCAGGTACTCCTATGTGAACGTTAAGCTCTGTGGAAATCTTTTGGGTGACCTAAATTACAGGAGTAACAGGGAGACAAGAAACTAAACTGATGATTCCCTGAAACAGTGCCTGGGAGAACAACAACAGACAGGAAACATTGTATGGCATGCAACGACACATGAATGCAATCTGATGTTTATGACAAATTTAATAGAACAGCTCTCCGTGGACCTCAGTTCCAGAGCAATTGCACGCCACAGAAACTAACGAGCTAAATAAATAATGCATTCACAACCCTACTACAATAATGCTTTTAAAATGCAGGAAGTCTATAAAAAGCATATAGTTTCTTAATGTATTAAGCAGCCCAGTTCAGTTGGATCGCAATGGAGTACATTTCCAAAAGGGAAAAAAGAGTGAAGACACTGAGTTCTTGTCTTCAGGCCAGCAATACAACCACTCTCGGATTACTCTCATGCATTTTTAAGTGCCCTCAAGTGAGATTTTCTACACCTACATCCGCAAATAACCTCAGGTTAAGTCCCGTTTATGGGAGAACAAAAACCTAATGCCCTGTTTTGTGCAAGCTGTTCATTAAAGTCTATCTTTGAGTGTTTCCCTGAGAAGAAACGCTCTATTATTCATTTGGGACAGAAAAAGAAAACTTGAATTATGAGAGCGGGCTAAGCCTGACATGAGCTGATTATACACATGGGTTGTCAGGTTGGTTCTTACCTGGAGGAAGAGTCTCTAGGCTGTGGGCTTTGTCATCTGCATTGCTGTGTGATTGAATTCTGTTTGAATTAATGCCACTCCAGTCATCCTGCCAAAGAGAAGAACAGATCATGAGTATAAAGTCATATTGTGGCAGGTTAAAATGGTAATTGAACAACAAAAGAAACGTTAACTGGTTTTAAATCAAGCCATTATGATCATTGTAGCAAGTTAGTGGTGCTCCAGAATACTGCCTTTGATATTATAGTAAAACATTCACAGAACAGTAACAGTACCCTGGGTCTGACATTTTTCCTTCATGTAGATTCCAAGAGGACAGAAGAACTTTTAGCCAAGTCCAAACCCAAAAACTCTAAATGATTACGTCACATCAATTTTTTTCTCCATTGTATTAAGTCCAGCTAATAAAGTTAATGTTCTAGTTGCTGTAGTAACCACAGATCCCATGAGCAGGAGCTTGTGTTGTGTTGCATATCTCTCTCCTCCTGTTGAGTTTGATCATACTCACTTATTTTCAAGGGAATTCTAGCAGCAGATAATCAACTGAGGTGTTGAAGAAAAAAAGAAAAACCCTCTAAACAATCATTTTAAAAACAATTGACAGTAATAATTCAAAAGAACAGATATCCAAACAGATGACAATAAATGGACAATAAATCCTTTAACAAAATTAAATGACAGCAATTATTTTATAATGACCACACTCATCTAAAAGCAATTCATATTCATTATATAGCAAGGAAGCAAATACAATAAAAAAAAAAAAAAAAGTAACTACCAAGTCTTTTCACAGTATTAGTATACCAAACACAAACTAAAACAATTTAATACCCGAGTGCTGCTGCAACGTTCAAGCCAGATGCATGAAAATAGCCGTGTTTGCCTAATATGGAAATTACGGTAATCTCTGGGACAAGCAGAAAACCTGCGGCTCTGTTTTTGTGCAAACTGTTCATTAAAGCCCATTTTAACTGCTTTCTGATGGTTTTTACTTGAGCCTGCGAGAGTTTTAGACTAGTATGTAATCTGTAAATATCTGTTATTATCGTTCTCTGCCTTCACAATTTTATTTATTAGCAGCATGTTACCAAAAGACTTTTGAACAAAGTCAGTCATGGAGGAATTACATTACAAATAGCATATATACACAGTATCACACACACAAAACCATGTTATGGCCATTTATAAAGTAATTCAACCATGACTGTCTTTGTAAAAACTCTTTGATTACATGCTAATAAACAACAATGAAGCAAATTTCTATTGTACATTTAATTATTGCATTTAAAATGTATGTATAAAATATATATATATATTATTTTCCAATTTCTGAATGTTTACTTCAAGACTTGATACTTCATTTTTACCTTTTTACCTATTAAAATATCTATATATAGCTATATGTATAGTCATATGTATAGTCAACATTCATTCATCATCATCATCATATTTTTATTTCAAATAATAGGATGTCTATTAGCATATTGTGTTGCTATGGCATCTAAATTGGCATCTAGAACCATGAAATTCCACTGGAATTTGTACCCACTACTGAAAGTTTGGTATTGTGAGAACCAAATAGACCATGAATGCAAGAAGAAAGCCAGAGCAGACATTATTCCCACAAAACCAGGGCAAAACAAGGCCCAGAGCAGAAACACAAAGCTGGTGAAGATCATGCAATCTACAGGAGGCTTGGCATCAACAAAACAGTCAACTTGATAACCACCTCCCCCTTGATAACAAATGTCGGAAAATATGGGTATTCTGTCAATCGTGTCAAGGCCAAGCCCATGAGTAACAAACAACCATGCAACAAAACACAAGAGCTAGTAATAATTCACACCCAACCCTCTGCCAAGGTTAGCAGTAAATAAATGTGCAGTCTGGAGAGGCAGGGCAGATTCAGCTAGCGGAGCCACTTTCAAAGCTCATTTGGATAAGCGTCTGGTCGACAAGCCCAGGAAAACATGACTCTGGAGGATCAAAACCACAAATGTTCCACTGTAGAAAAAATTATAAATCACTTATGACCATTTTATACACTGTTAGCTGTTGTAACTTCCTTTAGAGGGTTAGTGCCTCAAATGAACATGTCAGCATTGAGCCAAGATCTCAAAAAACCCTCACAAAAACAAAGGGAGATCAACTATTCAATGTCAAATTGGTGAGAGCCACTGACATGGATCAATGACTTTAATATAAACCAAATACTGTTAGAATTGGAACTAGATTCCCAATGCTACAATAACTCAAATCATCATGACGCCTTTGTTGAATATTCTAGCAAAGCCAGAGTTTTCATCTGACCCATATTGTGATTCATGTTAGGGAATTCTGGCTCTTGGGTCAGCAGGGTGAGGGAGCAGGTGTGAGAGAACGCTGAGCACAGAGGAACGTCCAGTCAAGCTTCACGGAGCTTCCCCTCAGCAGCTGGTCTTCTTCTATAGCCCATGACCTATTACGTGCTATTGGCAATGACATGCCAGATAAGCAAGCTTAGTCTTCAAAGCACATTAAATTTGCAATCTATGCCCATTCATCATTTCATGTCGTAAGGAGTTCACAGTCTTTACACTTTGGTATCCCAATACCCCTTTCATTTTTCCAGTTAAATATTCATGATGGCACAGATCACACGATTTCTGAAGTAACAACTAAGTATCCAAGTATAAAAATAAAAATCACAAGTACATTTTTGGAATTGCTCAATTTTGATAAACTGCAAAAAAAAAAAAAAAAAAAAAAACACATGCTTAAGCTTTCTTTTTGGTCAATTGACCGTTCGCAAAGACCCGCCCCCTTTAGTTACTGTTGCTGTCACACCATACGGTCTCACGCAGTGAAAAACACGTCGCAGAGCAAAGAGGATACTGACGATGCACTGACAGACAGGACAGAGCAGGTTACTTTTAATATGAAAGTCTCAACTCTAAAATTGTCATTTTTTTAAAGAAACGTAAACAATAAATACCGTTTTGTGGCTCTTTAATGTGTCGTCACAGGTAGCTGTAGCGCCTCAGTTAAAGCTGCTCATGAACCAATCATCTCTTCCTTCTAGTTAATTTACAGTATCAAATAAACATGAATGAACTTCAGAAGAAATGTTTCAACCGCAGAAAGACATCGGTACACAGTTTTTCAAGTTCAAGTCCACCGACGTTAATCTACGAATTCTCTTGACTGCTTTGTCGGACAAAAATGGCGGATTCCGCGGATTATGATTGGTCAGATCGCCTGTCAATAAAACTCCCGGCGAAGGGTGAATTCACTGGTTACCATATTTGAACTCCAATCTGTTATGACAACAAGGTCATTGTTATTAAGTCAATTCATGTAAAGGCAACAAAATCAATTAAAACATACTTTAGGCAGATGGAGATGGAGACAATGGCATCTCGGTGAGTAACGTTTCTTCCACTGTTATTGTCAGCTGCCAGGAAGGGCGTAGAAGATGCAATTCACCTCAGCACAAAACAAAAAGGACTATTTTATCCCTTCATTACTGTGTGCAACAGGGTGGAACAAATGAGTTTCCACAGTACTGTGTTACAACAGGAGCAGGCCGCAATCCATGGCTGGGTGTCAAAACAAATCAAAAACATTTTTCATCACAGCTCAATGCACAACATCATGCGTTTGGACAAACCCATATGTGAGGGTTAAATATTCAATGCGGTAAAAACCTCTTCTTAAAATAATCTAATTAAGTCTGCTTTGTGATGCCAAGACAGAAAGAGTGAAGCAGAGATCTTTCAGTCGCAGCAAAATGTAATATTTAGCAAAGGAATCTGTGCATTACTTCAACCACTGACTATTGGGTGGGAAGCTGATTGACGGCACAGGTGTGGATATATTTAATGCGCGCTAGATTCTAGCATATTGCTGAGCAAATCTTAAAGTGTCTATATTAAGGTTATTGCATGTTTGAGAACCAAAGATAATAATTCAGCCATCATTTACTCCCCATCATGCTGTTCCAAACTTACTGTGGAACACAAAAGGTAAAATTTAATTTAATAAAAATAAACTTTTGATTTAATATAAGTGAATGAAAACTGGGGATGTCAAGCTCAAAAAAAAAAAAAAAAAAAAAAAAAAAAAAATAAAAGGCACTGTAAAAGCCTTATGAAATGCTGTTTGACATCTGCTGTACAGTAGTTCTGCATGGCATATTCATAAGAGAAGCAGTGATGTGAACAAATCAGTCATTTTCAATTAATCATATTTAGTTCAGCTCAAATGAAATGTATATGTACACTACAACAAAATGTTCAGCCATTTCTCATGCAGCCACTGTTGTACGGCTTCAAAACATTTGGAATACAGCACAAATTCTATGAATCTTTTTTGTCATTCAAAAGGCATTTACATATTAGGGGCTTGACATGAGGTTGAGTAAATATTAATGAAGGAATTAAAATGGGTGAACTAATGCTTTAAATTAGTTTATACTGGTGTATTTAAAAATTAAAGAGAAAACTAGAAGTGCTTTCACTCTATAAAGCAGGCTCTGTAATGGACAGATGGATGTAAATATTTGTAATGGTAATATTGAAAAGACCAAAAACATTTGACTGCTTGAGCCATCCAACAGCTCCAGACCTAAACTGTTGTTTGTGGCAATGGAGTTTGCTCTGTTTTTTTTTTTTCTGTCCAGCTGTGCCGTTCCATCAAATCTGTCTAAGTGTGTGTGCCTTGCATTCAGACTACCAGTTACCACCTGACACGGCAACTCCTCATAGATGGAAAAACTCAAGGCGAGTTCAGCCTCACCTGCTGTCTAAGGAGAGTATTATTCAACCCGATCACACCCAGAAATCAGCAGTCATGCTGCGAACTGGGGAATGAAATGAGTCACAGCCTGGCCTCTGACTCCAAGCAGGTGACACAGAGCTTAATTAAAGATTCAGTTTGATCAGTGATGGGAATAGTTCAAAGACAGCGGAAGTTGCGCGAGTTGACAGCAGAAAAGTAATTTAAGAGCATTTTTTTAATAAACATAAAAGTTAATAAAGGCTAAAAAAAAAAAAAGGAAGTGAAATTAAATGTTTTGTAATGTGTCCACCATTTCAGAACTGAAACCTCTTACATTAATAAACAGTGGTATTTTAAAATCATTAGTCTGCAAAATTAACCGAAATGAGGATTTAATCAGACATTTTATTTCCATGAAATGAAAGGATAATTAGATAAAATCTGTATTAAAAATAGACCATTAAATAATTTGGTACAGAAAAATTAATAAATAAAACTAAGTTAAATATGAAAATTGGGCCAGCATTATTTTGTTTAATATAATTCATGTAATATAAAATACTAAATAATTGAATCTGACACACTTTTTCCAAATGCATTAACTGTTGTGGTATAAGTCTGCACCATTTCAACTTAAATGTGGCGACACTTCCCACAATCCTGCGCTGCGTTTCTCAGAAGCATTGTGAGCCAAGTTGATCTGTATTTAATACGCTGTTAGAATCCTACGGTAATCCTTTAAGAATCCTACAGTAACCAAAAAAAATAAATAAAAAAAATAATTAAAATCAGCAGCGCACCAACCCCAGACGTTATAATTTTATATTTTATTTTATTTAATTCCTCAAGTCTTTGAGCAAATGACACTGAAACCAGAGTTGAACATAAGAGATGTCTCTTATGCCCTTATACAAACCCGATTCCAAAAAAGTTGGGGGACTGTACAAATTGTGAATAAAAAAGGAATGCAATAATTTACAAATCTCATAAACTTATATTTTATTCACAATAGAATATAGATAACACATCAAATGTTGAAAGTGAGACATTTTGAAATGTCATGCCAAATATTAGCTCATTTTGGATTTCATGAGAGCTACACATTCCAAAAAAGTTGGGACAGGTAGCAATAAGAGGCCGGAAAAGTTAAAATGTACATACAAGGAACAGCTGGAGGACCAATTTGCAACTTATTAGGTCAATTGGCAACATGATTGGGTATAAAAAGAGCCTCTCAGAGTGGCAGTGTCTCTCAGAAGTCAAGATGGGCAGAGGATCACCAATTCCCCCAATGCTGCGGCCAAAAATAGTGGAGCAATATCAGAAAGGAGTTTCTCAGAGAAAAATTGCAAAGAGTTTGAAGTTCTCATCATCTACAGTGCATGATATCATCCAAAGATTCAGAGAATCTGGAACAATCTCTGTGCATAAGGGTCAAGGCCAGAAAACCATACTGGATGCCCGTGATCTTCAGGCCCTTAGACGGCACTGCATCACATACAGGAATGCTACTGTAATGGAAATCACAACATGGGCTCAGGAATACTTCCAGAAAATCCACCATGCCATTCGCCGTTGCTGGCTAAAACTCTATAGGTCAAAAAAGAAGCCATATCTAAACCTGATCCAGAAGCGCAGGCGTTTTCTCTGGGCCAAGGCTCATTTAAAATGAACTGTGGCAAAGTGGAAAACTGTTCAGACAAAACTGTGGTCAGACCAATCAAAATTTGAAGTTCTTTTAGAAAACTGGAACACTGTGTCATCCGGACTAAAGAGGACAAGGACAACCCAAGTTGTTATCAGCGCTCAGTTCAGAAGCCTGCATCTCTGATGGTATGGGGTTGCATGAGTGCGTGTGGCATGGGCAGCTTACACATCTGGAAAGGCACCATCAATGCTGAAAGGTATATCCAAGTTCTAGAACAACATATGCTCCCATCCAGACATCGTCTCTTTCAGGGAAGACCTTGCATTTTCCAACATGACAATGCCAGACAACAGTCCTATTCCTAAACTTGAGCAACTTGTCTCCTCAGTTCCCAGACGTTTGCAGACGGTTATAAAAAGAAGAGGGGATGCCACACAGTGGGAAACATGGCCTTGTCCCAACGTTTTTGAGATGTGTTGATGCCATGAAATTCAAAAATCAACTTATTTTTCCCTTAAAATTATACATTTTCTCAGTTTAAACATTTGATATGTCATTATCTTTCTGAATAATATATTGAAATTTGAAACTTCCACATCATTGCATTCTGTTTTTATTCACAATTTGTACAGTGTCCCAACTTTTTGGAATCAGGTTTGTATTAAACTTTTTTAAATAAAAATATTGTGAAATATTCATTTTAATTAAAATGGAATTTATCCCTGTGATGAAAGCTACATTTTCATCATAACTACTCCAGTCTTTAGTGTCACGATACTTCAGAAATCATTCTGATATGCTGATTTGCTGCTCAAGTAACATTCCTTATTATCAATGTTGAAAACAGTTTTGCTGCTTAACATTTTTGTGGAAAACATACTTTTGTCATCATTCTTTGATAAAGAGAAAGTTCAAAAGCACAGCATATCTCTATCTATCTATCTATCTATCTATCTATCTATCTATCTATCTATCTATCTATCTATCACACACACACACATACACATACATACATACATATACATACATACATACATATATATACATACATATATATATATACATACATATATATATATATACATATATATATATACATACATATACATACATATATATATACATACATATACATACATATATATATATACATACATATACACACACACACATACATATACATATACACACACACACACACACACATATACATACATATATATACATACATATATATATTTTTTTATTTAGTAACATATGTTTTTGTTCTTCCAATCAATCAATCAAGTGCATCCTTGCTTAACAAAAATATTAAGGTCTTACTGATCCCCAAACTCTTGAACAGTATTATACGTCAGACTCCCTTAGAGACCACACAAGCACTCTGACTCCAAACAAAGCTTGTACCCAAGGTGTTACACCCTTGAAATACAAACAGAAACTACATCAGTGACTCTTCAATGACTCAGAGAATTAGACCATTTATAAAAGCACACGTCTCATTTCTAACCATCATTAGATGGACCTTCAAAGATGAGCAGAAGCTGTCCCTGGCTTCAACATGACTTATTCTTCACTCAACAGTTTTCTTCATTAAACTTTAGAAGCTCTTATTGTACTTACAAGATTTTTCCATTTTGCCTATGTTGTACAGTTATAAATGCATTAAGCTTAATGGTGAGAGCGCTGGTTCTCCGTTTGGTGTATAGTACAGTACACTACTCTTACTGTGCTAATTATGTAATATTTGTCCTAGGGGTGTCGTGATATACCGAAATACTGATATTGAAGATCATTGTGATATTTTAAAAATTAAATATCGTTATTGTGTTTATTAGAGGTGTCGCAATATAGCGGTATTGGCAATAACTGTAGTACACATGATAATATATGACACGTAAATGATCCAGTGCAAGTACCCAAAATAAGGCAATGTGACGATTATGGAATGCTAAACTATGAATGTTTCATTTCAAACTTGACACCGGAGGGCATACTCATGCAGAAAGTCCACAAGTAAGATTCAGAGGAGTAATAAAACTTATGTTCCAGGAAATCCCTAATATGGACAAAGGCTGTGTTTAACTCCACTTTT